>JAGDQP010001170.1:120566-130649 GCA_022664845.1 Lepisma saccharinum | reverse complement strand
ATACATTACCAACCGAAGCACTATTACAAACTTTTGGCACTTCAATAGAATTAGAGTTGTGAAGACATTCTATAATAATAGACGACGATAATCAATAGGTTCAAAACATACTATTCCGAAATAACAACTGACGGGACAGCCGCTCAGTTGCGAGTTCTTGCTGCTGAGTGCAGCACGATCGCTGGAGCGCAAACAACCACGAATCAAACCCCGCAACAAGAGCGCAAGGAGTATTCGGCGGAACTGTTTCATACTCTGAAGAACATGAACAACAAAACTACTACGACAACGTACAACTACTACTAAAACAACAAATACGATTTTGTTAGTTGAGGATAACAATGAAATTTGAACCCGAAATGTTCTACAACAAAATGATTGAAACAAAAAATGAGAATAATTTTTATTATATACGGATATTCTATACATCACGATTTTGAATTGTTATTATAAACTGGTGACGAAAGTTGATTTAAAACTATTCATTGTAGACTCTGGTGATCTTACTCCTGGTAGACAACGAGAAATCAATACTTCGAATGTTTAATAACAGAGAAAATGTTTCAAAATAGGTTTCAATTCAGGGAAGCCATGGATATCGAATGGTTGAACATTATTACCTTCAAGCCTATCCAATATAATACCTTTACACCTTTAAACGAATCCCATTATAGCAAGAGCGCAAAACGTAAATAACTGACTATAATTTATTCATCCGCCGATGGACCGACGGCGAATCTCCGACACGGAGGCTGCGCATCAATGTCCACCGGTGTCGTGATGGCGGTGGCGGAAAATTGCTCATGAGGAGGCTCTGGCCTTGTGACCATAGTGACAAGGGAAACAATCGACAAATGCGCGCTAAAGCAGAAGATAAACTCATTCACGACAGCTCCCAGCGCTATATATAAGTGGTTTTCAATCGCTGGCTCACGAAACTATTGTACCACTGCTATACATAATGCATACGTTAAAAATAGACGCTAAACTGAAGAAGCAATTGACAAGAGGCAGAACTCCGAATCAGTCACGGAGAAAAAAATTAAAATTTAATTTTATTGTAGTTTTCAACACACAAACATAATTCGACAAACAAACTTCAGAGGTAAATTCCTGACACAAACAAAATTATATATTTCCCTTGAAGAGAGAAAGGGGGAAGGTACATGAAAGGTGATTTCTTGTAAAATGTACTTTAAAGTCCAAGCGTCGCATGTACATCCATGTATTTCATATTTTTTATACTGATATACCTTTGTGATTTTTTCAGCTTTTGGATCGAAACGTTCTGAGCGGTTACCTGTCATCGTTACCAGTGCAAACTCATTTTTTTTAATAACATGCACCCTCGCCCCTGTTTTCCTGTACGGCTCATTTGTCGAATTCCGCTTCATGTGTCATTTTAGTCATAGCAGCACGAAACTTACCATAAACATTGTTTGACTCAATAGGAACATACTTGGGATTTTCCCGCTGCCACAAACCCCGTTATCAGTGTTACCAGCCCGTGCCAATAACATATCTCATGTACAATAAGGTGTTGAGACATACATGAGGGGTCGTTCGAAACGTAAATCACTATTTACGTGCTGGAACAAAGTAAAGGAAGGCCGGTTGGGTAGCCTTGCGGTCTACAGCTCGAAGGTCCCGGGTTCGAGACCAGGCAGCGGTATGGGTGTAGATTTTAATGGCTAAAGGGCGAATTGTGACGGGCAGCAGTCCAAGTGTACTAGACTGTCCCAAATAGAATTTTTTTTTTTACTTAACGGGAAAGACAAAGTACAACGGTGAACGACTGTAGGTGTGTATATGCAGAGATAAGTTTCATAAGGAGTGGGTTTGTTCCGGACTACTTACATCTATATTCAATAACAGTTGAAGTTAAGTGTTTTTCTATGAAGAACTGCGAAATAAAATAGCGACCAATAGTGTGTATAAGAAGAGCCGAAACAGTCTTGATTGGTGGAATAATTCAGTGTTGCCAGCACAAAAACAAATAATTATTCAAATTGCTTCCATTTAGCTACACCTAGCTGTGGCAAACTTACCATGAATATTATTTGACCGATTACTGGAGATTTTTTTACAAATCTAAGCATTGCAGTTTTCAGTGTTTTCATCCTGTTTTATAAAACAAGAATGCTTGCATGGCTAAAATACTATGAAAGGACTGGATGCTTTGTACGGTACGGATTGTTAGTACGGTAGTTTGCTTACGATTAATTTTCTTTTATAATTCTCTTGAACTTGCATACTGCTCATGGGGAGAAATTTACCCGAGCGTCATGCTTAAGTTTAGCTTCTGAACATATTAGGTATGTCCGGAGTCCTGTCAGTAATCTTGGCGAA
This sequence comes from Lepisma saccharinum, assembly GCA_022664845.1. Classification (NCBI taxonomy): domain Eukaryota; kingdom Metazoa; phylum Arthropoda; class Insecta; order Zygentoma; family Lepismatidae; genus Lepisma; species Lepisma saccharinum. Next base: position 128,300 of record JAGDQP010001170.1, on the reverse strand, counting down.
TTCCATAATTTATAGCATTTTAATAAGTGGAAGGATTTCATACAACACAAAAATAATAATATTACTTTTTAGAAAAACAGGGAATACTATTTGAAAACAACGGTTACAAATGTGAATGACTGAATTATTTATTAACGTCCTAGCCGACCTACTGGTATTCTAGGAACGGAATCTATAGTTTTTGTAAATGTAAACTTCGAAACCACTCCGTTCAAGAGACGCCACGAAACTTGGAGATGTTGTTACTACGTGTACACAACAAGCGTGATAACCTCTCGAATTTTCGCAGGGCATTGGAAATAAATACTATGAAATTACTGGTTTATGTTGATACTTTGGCCAGAAGTATTGATAACAAAATGACCGTACCGAATATATTTTTGTACATCTTTACCTACTCGTTTCACAATTAGAAATTGAATTTGTTTTGTGTATTGCTTACTACGACTTCTGAGAGCTAGGTGCTGGTGAAGACTATTAAAGTGTCAGCAGGTTGCTTTTCTATTAAAGGTGTATGCCGAGCTTCATTTGACTGCCCCTTTTACTTACTTTTTTAACTGTATTTATAATCTTTTAAATTTACCTTCACAATACAAAAACTGGGCTTTCCATACATAATTCAATGTACTTTTTGCTGTTTTGTATTTTATTTTTAATACGTAGGTTGGTTACTTGGTGGTGTAATTTACGTATTATTTAGAGCGGTAGAGATGTCGCTCTTATGAGTAATTCTGGTTTTGTTGAATATATTAGTTAGAGTAACCGTCGGTGTAAATTACAGTTTCAGGAAATAGTTCGAAATTAACAATGGCATTGACTCGCATTTTGTATTGTGTTAAGTTTATACATATCATGTGAAAACACTTTCGTTTTCGCAGAGGTATGCGGTGTCTATATACTAAGATTACATTACATACTATACATAATATCACTAAATTAATCACTTTTTTTGACCGATTAGAAGTTTATTGAATTAAAAAATAATTAGATTCTGTTCTAAGGAAAGTACGTTGACAATTACAATATTTGTTTTAGCTTTTCTGGTTATTACACACGTTTTGATATCTTATAGACAACGCGTTTTGGCTCTCTAGAGAAAGAAATAATGTAATTTCTGGATAATAAGGAACGATAATTGCATGATTACTCGCAGGGAAATCACCTCATCAACTGAGTGTTTGAAAGACAGCTGAATGTATTTTCATAGAAGACGTCTCTACCTAAAATTGACCCAGTCACTGCCAAATAACGACAGCAACCATTACATTAAGAGAACACAAATCACATTTACAAAACAAAAAAATGTCTCTGATATTATTAATGGAGACATTATTATACAATATATCGCCAAAAATGTAACAAAAAACTTCAAAATAACAAGTTTCACAAGCGACAGTGGCATCATTTCAGTTTTTGCTGGGAGGTGGGGGGGCGCACGATCATTTAGGAAATACTTTATGATATATCGCTTGACGCATCCAATATATTTTCAAAGGGTAGTCATTACTTCATACTCTGCAATAAGGTAATCAGTGACTCCGCCAGACCCCAGTTGTGAGGGTGTCTTCCTCAAATCCTCGCGAGCAACCCCCCCCCCGCCCCACACACACAACAACTTAAAACATAAGCTAAAAATCGACAGTTGTATAAAATTCCTCTTAAAACCTAAAAATTTTGACTTTTCACCCCTCCCACTCAAACAGAAAATCCTGGCGGAATTCCTGTACGTAATTCAAGTGTTTCTCTTCGCTTTTAATATGATATAGCTAAAAAAAGAACCTCTCACATAAGACAAAAATAAAGGAATTTTAATTTTTAACTTTTTGTAAAGTGTTACTTGCAGCAACTCTAATGTATCAAAGGGTAATAACGTTCTAGCTCGATTTTAGCAATCATTAACAAGATTGTCAATAGAAATTTTCTTAACCTCTTTCTGTTCCACAGCTAAATCATCAACGAAGCAAGTCGATCATCGGAAATTGATGACCGAAGTCCTTTTTTGGAACAAAAAATTTATTAGTCAGAGGCAGTGGTGATCGGCAGCAACAAATATTCCCAATGACAAGATTAGAATAAACAACAGATTAAAGCAGTCTTCTATACTGTGGACAAATAATATTGAGCTCAGTGTCTTGAAGTGCACACCACTAAACAATCGAGATTCAAGTCCAGCTATAGGCAGAAATCTTACATGCGCTGACACTGAGGCAGGCCTGTAGAAGGTAGATAGTCAGTAAATAAATTCTTATAAACAAAATCAGTTTAGAGTCTTCTTGTGGGAAGAAAATGCTCCAGAAAACTTAGTAAGCTAACTGACGACATTTTTCACGATGTCACAGACAATATGGTGTTCAAAACCCTTATAATGATGTGATCCCACAACTTGAATAAAAAAAATAATAATAATAAAATCCTTTTAATGACATACTTTTTGTAAACAATTCCAACTAAAACGTAAACAAATAATTCTTTTTTAATGCATGACTAAAAAGAAAAGCACAGGGTGAGCTTTCATATACAGCCACTTTATAAATTATTGAAATGCGCGCGCTTCATGCTTTTAATTTGTTCATGCATAAACAAAATTAATTTTTACTTTTTAATTCGAATTGTTTAAGAAGGGTATGTCTTTAAAATGTTTTTTTTTTATATATTATTTTTTTCGGATACTTTTTCTCAAGCGCTTTTGTGAGCCAAATCCTCAAGTGTTCTGCAACCAGGCCAAACCTAGCATCACTGAAGGATAGTATTTATTTTATGATAAAGATAAAGAAATATTAAAATATGCTTTTAAAATATATACATATATAGACATATATTAAAGTAACAATGGAATATTGTATTGGCACCTGACTTACGTCGCTGTGGAGAATTTGTAACGGGACCTCTAATATAATATATATATATCTATCTTGAATAATAAAATCTCTTCGTAATGAAAGCTCGTCGCTATATCGAAATGGTCCGCTACTTGAATAATGTTGCTGCTGTGTGTCCTTCCTCTCAACACAGAGCCTCTTCTGTTTTGTTTCCGGCTAATTTTAGTCTCAGGGCGAAAATGGATTCTTGGCTGGATATTCGTTGCACTAACAAAGTAATACAGGAAGCTTACGTGCCCCAAAGCTGCTACACGCAGTGGGACGACTCAGCCTACCACCTAATCCTGTAGAGCCAAACTATTATAAAGTGCTGTGGTGCTTTTCAGCAGACCCCAACACTCATAATAGCGTCTCCTTAAACGCAGTTGAATGCTAAATAAAAAAAGCAGTTAATAGTCAAGAGGTTTATTAAACATCACATCTTTCTATATGAATTCCTCTGAATGTGAAAACCCGACATGGCCTTTTACAAACTTGCAGTCAATAGTTTATGTCGGTTTAACATTATTGCTTTTCAAGTAATCTCAAATCTCATTATACAAAACAATAATAATATACAACTTAATCACTTATATAAATGTTCTGTTAACTAACATCTTAAATATCAAACTCATGTGGTGTTTTTTAAAACGCCCGCCATTTGTAAACGCTAAGTTATAGTAGTGACATCTATTGACCTACTCCCGAACTATTTCAATTAACACAATAATAACAATAAATTATAAAATGAACTAAATCGTAAATATTTCTTTGAAAAATAAGACATAATGCTTTTAAACAATTCACAAAGATTAAAACAATAATATAAGCATAATTCATAAAATATAAACTACCCTAATTCGTCCAACACTCAATAGGAACATATCAAATTTCATCATACTGTGACATCGGGAAATGAGTTAAATTAAGGTTGCAAGATTTGAAGACACCACGAACCATTGTGAACTAGAGAGAAAAATGTAATTAGACCTACACATCAAAATATTCAACAAAGAAAAACTACTTCTACATTGAATTCACGAAACTGAAAAATCCAGAACAAAGACAATAGCACTGGCCATCCCTCTGAACAAGACAAAATCTTTAGCGATCACGGAGAGGGAAGACAAAACTTATGAACAAAAAATTAAAAGCAATGGCCTCTTCTAAGGTAAACCTTTTCAGTAAAACCAGAACTTGTTAGATAATAGAAATTCAATTTCCAAAACACGTAATATCTCACACCACTGACTCACCATCGGAAGTGAAATATTCTTAAACCTAAATAAAATATAAAACTATAAATTCCCTTGCAAATTAATATTAAGAAAACGCCTTAATCCGATCTTGGTAATTCTATCTCAAGCAACATATAAGCACTGAACGCCCTGAGATATGAAGTAAAGTATTTATACAAAAGAAATATAGCAATGGATAGGGTTAAAAAGAGACGTGTAGACACTAGCCAATCAGAAAACTAAGAATCATCAAGTAGATGGCCCAGAGTTAAGATATAACACTGAAATACTCTGAACCCAAAACCAAGTAACAAACCGCAGAGAACGGAAACTTACACAGTAGTAGGTCTTACTAAATAAAACTGCAAAATTGGTATTTATACACGCTAATGGAGTGCCATGCCACAAAATTAACATCCCAAACTAGAAATGTTATCCTTCCAGAAAGTCCGGGATTCATGTCGCTTGTCAGACGAAGATTCAAAATCAACAAACCGGTATTTATTTTTAAAAATAACTATTGACTCAATCATTTTAACAATTCCAATTTGTAACAATGTACTGTTCCGGTTGTATTAATAACTGACATCCTTAAAGATATTCAATTTCTATTTCACTTCGCCTTTATTTTTCCCTTTTGATTAAAATATTTGTTTCCTCGCTCTGTACTGTGCAGGGAAAGCAATTTCACGGCATATTAGTGTGTCAGAAAACCTTTGAAAATCACTGTTATGGTAAGTCTAATCAATGTTGGACAGGCGCCGCAACAGGGTTTCTTCGGAGATTCAATTCCAGCTCCATACAGACGTAATGGAGAATTATTTTTGAACGGTACTGATATGAAAGGACAAAAGAGTAAATAGATATAAAATTCTGGACAGAAAAAGATTTTTAACACCTGAATTAGAAACGCACTATTAAAATCTATTTCTCATTTTCGAAAATTTGTAATGAGGTCTGCGCCAAATTAATTGCTATAACAGGCAATGAAAATTTACTAACCCTCATTACGTAGGACGTTTCAAGTGATTGTTTTAGTTATAAATTTTGTTCCAAATTTGTACAAAAAATTGAAATTGAAAGAAAACTAATAGTATTTTTGTTTACTTTTGGCGTATTTTTATTCCGGTTTAACTCGTCATTTTAAATAACTTTTTTTAATGCTTAAATACGTTTGTATTCTCAAACTCATAATGGGGCAATTACCCCCCTGCCCCGTAAATGACGCATCTGACAACCTACTATGTACATACATCTTACACAGAAAAAGTTGTTTGTGGTTTCCAAAAAAAATTGCTTAATTAGGGCTAAAAAAGCTTTGTTTTCTCTTGACAAAAGTTCATGTAAACGAATTAAATTGGGAGCAGTGGAAAAGATTAGTAAGAATAAAAACGAGATTCCAGTACTTTGTACTGGGACCCAGTACGAGGTCCCAGCACATGATACCCATGTCTCTAAAGCGCAACACACTACCTAGTTGCCTTATTGGTTGTAATTAGATGAAAACCAAGATTGAAAGTTTCTGAATTACTTGTATTATAAAATGGAATATATTATTGTTCGTCAATTACAGAATTTAGAACACCAGTTAACAATTATTGTGGAATATTTTGTTGTGATTAAAATCTTGACTACAGAGCTTGCCACAAACGAATGAGTAACAATACTCAGATGCGGTTCTAGGCCGGGGCCGGGGGGGCCTGGGACTCCCAGTTTTTTACAGTTAAAATAAACTAATATCCTCAATTGTCTCGAAATATTTAGTATAATTAATATTTATTTTGCAAAACGTTTAATGTTATCGATTCTTGAATATGAAATGAAGTGTACCATGATAAGCTTCTTCTATAAACATGGAGTGGGCAAAGGAGTCACAGTGTATGTTAGAAACTGCATTTTGTCGAGTTTTAAACGATTTTTTTAATTTCTTAGAACAAGTTTCAAGTAGTTATTTTATTGTTTTTTGGTTATGTAACACAGTATTTTCTTGTTTTTAAAACCTTTTAGAAGTCTTCACTATCAACAAAGGGAAGACCACATCATCTAATAATGTAATTTATTGCTTATAGGCAATGCGGTGTTATTTCGAAATTATACCACCAGTAGCTTATACGGAAAACGACAGAACGCTAATCGTTGTCCGACTTACTTCTTACTATAAAAAGAATATAGGAAATTCTAGTCCGACCTACAAATAAAAAGTAGAAACCTTTGTTGCTGTTTTTAGGTAGATTTCGAAGAAAATATACCTATTGAGATCGGTACGATATGAAAGTGTATATATATATATATTAACACGCTAGCGGCCATAATTTTGAAGATATTTGAACCAAATTTTTATATGTTGTTTCTAGGCTTAATAGCTCGGTTACGTTCGTTAATGAGCAAAATCGGTCGCCATCTTGGATCCAAAATGGCCGCCGAACCCATTGTTGTATAGAATATACAGCCTAAACCGCTGGGGCTATTGAAATCAAATTTGGCATAAAGGTACAACATCACTTTTTGAATATGAAAATGTTACCTAATGAGTTCAAAGACGCCATCTTCGATCCAAAATGGCGGACCTAAAAATCCATTTTCCACACCGTTTGAGCTAGAGATACGAAATTTGGCATAAAGGTGCATTATGACGAGTAGCTTAGGGAAATATCACAACATTTGGGAAAAGTCGCCATCTTGGATCCAAAATGATCGCCCAAAATCCCATTTTGCACACCGTTTGAGCTGGATAAATGAAATTTTACTTGAAGTTGTACTATTACAAGTAGGTCACGACAAAATAAGAAAACTTTCAAAAAGTCGTCAACTTGGATCCAAAATAGCCGCCCCAAAAACCCAATTTCCAAATCATTGAAGGTAGAGAAACGAAATTTTCAATGAAGGTGTATGACCAAGAGTAGGTTACAATAAATGGGGCAAATCTTTCCTTTGGGGGCGCAGCCAACCGTGGGAGGGTGAAGATGTACTCCGTGGTGGTGTAGTCCTGCAGGGAGATTTTGGTTAAGATAAAGGAGGCGCATCCTCTCAAAAGCACTGAAGTTGGGGGGCGAACCCCGGCTCCCAGCGAAACTTCGAAATCTACCTCAGCCTGTAGGCCTACCGAAAGGTTTTTTTTTTAAATCATCTTATTTAGGTCTAAATTGGTGTTGAATTATGCAATATATCCAATGTGGTATTTATAGATTTTTAAGTGTGTGTGTGTAGAGAGAGGGACTCTTAATGTCGTTTTATGTAGTGTAAAATTCAATCAAGTCATTTTCTCCGGTGTAAATTTGACAATTAACTATAAGTTTCCCTCTGTAAATTCCATAAATTCCATGCACTGATGAACAATATTAAAAGGTTCACTTTTTTGCTTCAACTAATTATTGTTTTCTTTTTTTACAAAGGTTTTAAACATACATATTTCCTTCATAGATATACCTAAGGAGAATTAATATGCATTTTTTTTTAAAATGACCGAAAATGACTAATGTGTATCACACCCACCCACACAAACAAACATTTGTTGGGTCATTGTCTGAGAAGAGCTTGTACTGAAAAACGCATTGGAACGAATGGTAGGAAGGCAAAAGAGGAAAGAAAGAGAATGTAGTTTATGGACAGCATCAAAATATAAACTCTCTCTCTCTCTC
>JAGDQP010001170.1:100156-120466 GCA_022664845.1 Lepisma saccharinum | reverse complement strand
CTTAGTTTTTCCCTCTAGAACTGCCACTTACAATAGTAATACAGAAATAAATAAGCTTTGAACAAATTTGGTTTGCTGAATGGAACAAATTTGATTAGTTTAAGAGAACAAACAAAACTGTTATTAAACAAAGCCGATTGTGAGTTTTTGAACGTATTTGTTGCCCTGGTAGTCGACGTGACATACGAAGAAATTCTTTAGTGCGACTTGTTAATAAACATACAGTACATATAGTAGTATTATTGTATTTTTTTTTGTAATTATGATGTTAGAAATTTTAAGTTCCTAAAAGTTTTCTTATATTACTCGAACTCCAGTTAACTTCAGCCAACAAGCATTGTGAGTTAATAGGTAAGGTCAGTTCTCGTTGGAGCGTTTGTTATTAAGGACGTACGAAGAGAGTTCAACGTTCAGATAACACAGCGTGATTGAGTTAAGTGGAAGTAGTGTATGAATATTTATACTTTGTCTAGTAAATTAACAATATAACATACTGAAAACGTAACTCTGCTGCATAGCCTGGTAACAAACTCGGTATGCCTATCCATATTTATGCCGACCTTCAGAAACAGTATCTGCGTAGCTTCAGAGATGGCGCATCAGACAATAACATTTCGTAAATTGGTTCTGTGTTTTCAGCAATTAATTTTAAAGAATCTTGAATTGTGTTTAAGTAGAAGAACCAACATGTGATTGTAAACATTGGCTTTTAACTAATATTAAATAATGTTTCCTATTTAATATTGTAACTGAACAGTCAGTGTAGTGGTTGGCAAACAGAGAAAATCGAATCTTTTATAAAGAAATTCTTCAATTGATATTCAAAACTTTCTTACTTTTGAAAACATTCATTTACGTAAGCAAAAGCTGAGTATTTTGGAATTTAAATCAAGAAATATTCTAGGTTACTTTTATAAACTTTACTGGAATTAGAATTTTTATAAACTTGCAAGCCATTAGACTTTACGTGACAGGAAGAGGATTTCATGACATTCGTACACTTTTTAAACAAATTAAAATATCTGTTCCGAATATGAATTCTAAGAATAATAACTCCATTTACCCATTTCAAGAAATCCATAGCAAAAAACAATAAAGTATATACTTCCCATCTCTCTCCTAGGGAAATACACTACTTGTCTGGCCTACTATAACCTATCTACTGCAATTTCTACTACGTACAGTCAACCTCATTACTCTACACTGAAAACACAATTTTTTTTTCAATTTAATTAGAAATTCACCCTAGGAACTTGAGAAGTTTACTCATATAAGACAAGTTCATAACTCAGTTTCTTGCACCTGTTCACTACAGATTGCTGAAAAAGCAAGAATTGATTTAATTACTTTCATTTGATAGAAAATTATCAAACACCGTTGAAATATTCTATTCAAGAAAATTATTTATACCAATTTATAACACATGCCATATGGACGTTTTATGTTAAAATTATTTTTATCTTCATTTCAGTAATGAAACATTTATGTCCCTTGATAGCGAAGCTATAGATAAAAGAACCCTATAATCCCGCTCATTCTGTCCGTCCGTGCCCAGAAATTAAATCTCAACAGCTACAAGACAGCGTTCGAAAGGTCTTAATTAAACTAGCTCTAGCTTCTGGAACCGCCCTGTTTGGTGCAGTGGTTTCAAACCATTTACTAAACGATCAATTGTTGAAATTCCTTCCATTTAATTAGAGCTAGCTGCGCTAAATATGTCTTAAACATTATTCGATACAATATAAAACACCGAAGATGTTACTTCCAAAACTGTTACGTTTTAGTTCCTTTTTGTGTTATTAAAGTATAAGCAGCCTTATCAGAAAGCTGTTTTCCTTTATACTTTTTAAATATTCGCTAAATCACGAGATGGGACTGGCAACCATCTGATACTGGCAACCATCAGTAGTGTTTCTAGAAACATAATTCGCTATTTTTCTACTGCATTAATTTATTATCTTAATACACAGTTGTCGTCTTTCTTTGTATTTATTTTCTACTTTGTTCTATGTTTCCTATTCTCTATTTACTATGCGCAAAACGTAGTTGAGTAATTGTTCAATTAATTTATAGTTCGTGAGGGCCAAATGTTTTCCTGGACAATACTTTTTCAATTTTGACATTTTTGCGTTTCTTTAACCAAATGTTGATCTCTGTAGATATTATTTCATTGACATTTAACTTCCTTTGTTCCTACATAGTAATCTTGATTTTGCCAAAAGTAAGAGTTGTAACTTATACGTTTTATTTTAAGAGATTCATTGAAGAAATACTGGGTGTAATAAATCTTAATTTTCCCAGTGTTTTACTGGTTTCCTAAAAATTTTCCGACATGTAGTTATTCCTATTCTTATAAAATTCTGTATTTTGTTTTCTTTTTATTGGTCTTCAATTCATATAGTTTTAGAATTTCCATACGAGCTGATCATTTGTTGATCTGTGCATCAGTTTTTATAACCTAATTTAAAATTCGCGTTGAATTTATATTTTACAATTTTGAAACAAGGAAACTTGAGATCTTACAAAAAAGTTTCTTTTTTATATACAGTAAAACGTCGATTATCCGAAGTCAGTCATCCGAAGTCAGTCATTCTAATATCCGAACTTGTTAATTTAAATTCCGTTATATAAACATATGAAATTTAAACAATGGGCAATACATACAATAATGAGAGAAGAGAAAATTAAATACAGAATAATTTCATTACTTTGGATCGTTTTTTTAGCGAAACTAACGGCAGGGGCGCAAATAAACTTTTGAGTTCGCAGAAGTTGTTGGAATTGTCGGGTTGTGTTGTGTTCTGTGCTAATAGTGTTCTGTATGCACTGCACTGCTTTGTAATGGTAGAGAAACCGTTTCATTTTATGCACTCTGTGGTTCTAGATTCGGTTATCCGAACAATCGATTATCCGAACTAAAGCTGGTCCTAATTAGTTCAGGTAATGGTTTTACTGTATTCATGTTTTACTTATATCGTGGGTAGATGGCGTATTCATATACTTGGTTCTGGATGCTGGTTTTCTTTAACTGTATTTGTGATCATAGTTTCTTCTTTAGTTTTTCATCTACACCAGTGGTTCTTAACCTTTTTTGTTCGCGGAACAGTAACCTTCAGAGTGCATTCCTGCGGCACACTAACGTATGCGTTGTCAAAAACGCGTGAGATTAAGTAACTAATTGTAAGGTGTAAACAAACAAATAATTTCCCTCTAAAATAAATATGTTTAGGCTCATGATTATTTGAAGTTTGTGAGGCAAAAACATGGTAACCCACAAATGTTTATTTTTTTAGTTATTCAGCACCCGATAGAAAGGAATCATACCGCGTCGTTTAATGTTGTCCGACTTCAAATTGTGCTCCAGAGATGGCAGCAATATTTACTTATGGTAAGCCTATTGTAACATTTTGGGATTCATAAGATGGTAACCAACAATTAATATGGCGGGAAACGAGGAGCAGTATACCACCATACCACTAAAAAGGAAAAGAATTTGTAAATTAAACATTTCTTAGAGCGAGTTCAGTGAAAAGATTTATTCTTGAGTGACTTAGGTAGCGAATATTATCGTATAAATAATAAAACATGGTAACCCACACAGCAGCATGAAAAATACAAATTCGTTATTTTGATTTGGTATAATTATTTTAAGCCTTTATGTATAGCTTTACGTGAAAAATCAACTTTCAGCCAATGAAAATGACTTGTGCAGCAGTAAAAATCGAATTTCTTACAAGTTTAACATTGTGGGTTACCATGTTCTTGCCTCACACTCTTCAGTTTCTTGTTTCTTTTTGAAAATAAAGATTGTGTGAAATTATTTTAATTACTCTTACCAGCAAAAGCACAGTCTCACAGGTCTCGAGGCATAAATATCAAATCTCGCGGAACACAATTGAGAACCACTAACCTAAACAATTAAATTCATTCACTGCTTTCTAAATCTTAAATCTGTTTTTATTATTGGACTTTAATGCTCTGAACTTATCAATTTCATAAAACATAATAATTGAGTGTATTTTAAATAGCGAATCCTTCCATTTTCTGGGAAAAACGTTTTCCCGAACTAAAAATAGATAGTGGAAGTAACTTGTGTTAATTAATACTAAATTCTTGCAATAGCTTCATAATTAGTGTAAAAATAAGTTGCACTATACCACTAGTATTTAGCCTTTTATGTGTGCAATTCATCGCTAAGTTTATAGGGATGGAGAGAAACATCTATAATATATAAAAGGAAGCTTTAGTGGCAAAAATATTCTAAGCTTCTGCCTGACTCGTTAGGTGCCGGATTTTAAATATCGAAACGAAGAAATATTGAATCATATCTCTCAATGATTGTTAATGAGTTAATTTTTGACACAATGGGGCTCTCTGGTCCGTCTCTAAAAACTCAGAAATTAAAAATTTATCATTGTCTTTGTTATTGAACATGAAGATCAATCGCAAGGGGTCCGTGCATTTTGCGACCGCGCTATTTGCGACCATCCAGAATATGGTGAGCTTTGCGACCCTAAGAAAAATAGTCCTGCTTTTTGCGACCAACTTGCTTACTTTATAGTTGACAATGTTATAAACAGTAAAAGTTCAATAATTTTTAAATATATTACACCTTTGAACTTGATATTCAACAACATCGTTTGCTCGCTTGAAAGACTAGGATAGCCCACATGCATGACGTAACAAACATGTATCTTGCCATCGATGTTGTAAATAATGTTTTTTTAAAATATAATGATTAGTTATCTCAGCTACTTTCCGTTACACTTGATCAGGCTTAGGAGCATAAGCGACCCTAGAAATTTGTATGCGGGTGGGGCAACTGAATTTGTTTTTGCTTTTAAATCCTGAACCTGTAAGTTGTATTTTTTTTTCAATAATAAAATAACAGTTCATGTACATGTGGCAGGATAATTTTCTTTAAAGAATAATCAGCCACATCCACATAAATTAGAAAGTGGACAATTTTTTATAATAAGACTTACGAAATACACTGCAAATTTCGAGAAATCAAGCACATATTAAAAGTTTGTGATATCAGATTATTTATGCTGGTGACAATCACGCACTAATTTTGTTTCTTTTAATATTTCACATTAGAAAGTGAAGTTAAAAGGGAACTATATATATTCAGTGGCGGCTCGTGGGCTAAATAGTAAGTGAAGTGCGTGTGTCATCATTAATTATTCCTCTCACCTCTGGGCATCTTGGATTTCCAGAACTGACCGATTCACCGTTAATGCCACTCGTTCATCTTATTCAATGTGTTGATGAATACTTGTAGAGACATTAACTACTAAAATTTGGGACCGATGAAGGTAGCCATGTGAAAATAGTTAAAGAAATGTGAAACTTAGACGACAACTAGCTGTAGAGGAACTAACACTAAATCCTTGTATATGCACCAAGAAAAATATTAGTTAATTACTATATTTATTAATTACTATGGTAATTAATACTAGAATTTATGTTATCACGGAACTTTATGATCATACGCAGGGGCCAGTGTAGAACACGTCTGGAAGATTACACAAGTTGGATCTCAGCACATACTATCGTGACAGGTTCTCCTGTTGTATCAGGCTAATGCTGGAACGCTCTACAACTAAATTCCTGTTAGTTTCCAATTTTTACCCAGAAAAATGCTCGCAGAGGGACGCCATCTCTCAGAATTCTAACTGACTTAAGGCATAGATGCTTGTTCTGATAATAAATTAAAATTATAATTTACTACTGAGGCCCCTTTCAACTAATTCGGCTTTGTGGATTTGGGCTTTACCAGCAAGTGTTTTGAAACCTTATGCGTTGCTCGGTCTGTCTGTCAGTCTGTCGACAACTTTCAATTTACTATCTACTTTGGCTAGGAAATTGGTTGAGGTGTCGCTGCAAAGGTCTCGGCGAGACTAGCTTAAAACCTTTTGATTCATCCAGATTGCGTTAGGGTTCCAAAGATAATGGTGTAATTTATATATTTGGAACTACTTGGACAAGGAAGGTGGTTCAGGTGTGTCGTTCGAAAGGTCTTGGCAAGATGAGTGTCAACCTGTCTCTTTCGTGCAGATGGCAGAGGCGGTTCCAAAGATAGGGACGCAATTAATATATTTGGATCTACTAAGGTTAGGAAAGTGGTTGAGGTATCGTTGGAAAGATCTCGGGAAGGCGTTTCCAAATCCGTTTCATTCATCCAAATTACAAGAATTGATTCTATATTTTTGGTGGGGGAATTTTAAAGTTTGGAAAAACCAGGGCTAGAAAAGTAACTGAAGTGTCAGTGGGAAGGTCTATGCAAGATGAATTCAAATCCGTATTATTCAGTCTGATTACAGTGGTGAATCCCGAGTTTCGGGAAGGAATTTGAAGTTTGCAACTATTAGAGTTGAGAAGGTGATTGAGATGTCGTTGGAGTGGTCTCACCGCAAATTTCCAACGGAACATTGTTAATATAAATCGAATGCTCGTTGCTGAAAAATGTTGGTAGCTTATGTGCACAGTTCCCTGACAGGGCTCCGCCTCACGTCCTTTTAAATAATGCTGTCTAACGAATGAGACAGGTTTGTACTTATCTTGCCAAGATGTTTTCAACGCCGCCTGAACCACTATTTTAAAGATTACATGTTAATATGACCGTTATGTATCCTTTACAGTAGGTTTTAATAGGTAAAGATCAGCTTAGTAATGTTCTCAGAAAAAAATAAAAGTAGACAGTACATTAAACAACAATGAGTAAAAAACAAATATGTACTTGCATATAATTTCAGCAGCATCGACGAATAATCCTTATGTCTTAGTACCAAGCAAACACGTGGAGTGTTCACTTGCAATATATGTAACTATCAGCTAATCTAAAATTATTCCACGTAATAGACAAGCAACTCACATTAAAGGGAAGAAAAACACACTTAATGTTTCTTGGATATTGAGCTGTGAAGTCAAGTTGAATAATCGCCATGTGATAAACAATCACCGTGGAACGTAAAACTTCTACACTTTCTGTGCTTAAAGTTTTCCTGAATAAAAAAGCTGTCCCTACATTCAATGTCTGACAGTGAGTTTATGAAGTGTATAATTGATATTCGTTCTCAACAAGTGTTTGAACAGAGTAGATTTTTTAAAAGAAGGACAATCAGAAGGTTCCAGGTTTAAATCCAACAGTAGACAAGTGACAAAAAACTTCAAACTACTATAAAAATATGTAATTAATTTTCTCAAAAAGTAAACTTCTCTCACTGTTGGTGAAACCATTATGGTCATTACAAGCACGAAACAACCTGACTTCAAGCATGACGCAGCCTTGAAGTAACCTTGATATGACAAATTGAGTGGTTGAAACCCGCTTGTAATTCTTGTCTTGTCAAGACTATTTCAACCTCGATTCTTGTAAACTAGACGGCATAATTCAGCGTTGTTTATTAAGTTTATGTCTTGATTTAATAAGCTTGCATAAAGTTGGCACACTTATCAAGAGAAGTTTGATTCAAATTTGAATCTGGTTATAAAGTTATGCGGGTAGATTTCGTAAAATAAATACAAAGAACTGTGATTCAACTAATAATCACAAAGACGCCAGTCTCTTGACAGCATTTTAGCCAGGAAAGCGTTTTTTTTTTAAAGGCACTGACAACTGCGGTTCTTACGTTTATGAAAATCACAGTATTTGTATCGAATAATGTTTAAGCCACGTTTAGCGCAGCTATCTCTAACTAAATGAAAGGAATTTCAACAATTGATCTTTCTGCAGACTGCACTATCTGAAGAAGGAGGTGGTAAACTTCTGAATCTGTTACATTTTAGTTTCTTTTGGTGTTATTAGAGTATAATCAGCCTTGTCAGAAAGCTGTATTTCTCTTTATTCAAGATAGATACAAAGTCGTATTGTTATAAAAAAAGATATTTATTTATGAAGTTATTTTAAATTATTTTCAACTATAAATCAGTAGAATTCTTTGTGAATATTGTATAGACGTTGTGTATTATATGAGAATGTTAACTCCGTATTTTGTTTTTCAATTGGTTGAGTGATAACCTAGCAATCGGAAACCCGCCTATCCTGAGTAAGGTTTTCCATGTCTTTCCTCAGTCACACGAGTTAAATACCGCTGAGTGGTACCTAGAAACTAGACTACCTTCCAACATTCTCTCCCCCACTTTATTACGGCCTGAGCCTGAAAAAATGCCATAAATAAATTTCACTTCAATTCAATTAGAGTCGTGGTTTGAGGTGGTGGCGATAGCAAATAGTGTTTCGGAGATCAACTGACAGAATAATACTTTTATCGTTTGTAGAAAAATAAAGATATCGAAAATTAAGTTGTAAATATTAGGAACAATACTTTTGCTAATATTTCTAAGAAAAGCAGCCATTGATGTTTCAGATACCTTAAAAATAGAATACACGTGTTGTGAAGGCAATAAAAAAATGAGACAAATGCGAAAACAAGAAGGTAGAACGTCAAACCTAAGTATGTTGATTTCTCTCACCTCATTTCTTGGAGCATATACGAAATGAATAACATTTCAACTATTTCTATAAGTTCCTGGAAGGAGTATGAACAGACAACCTAATCAAATTCCTAGTAATAATACAATCAAAGCAAGATGTAAAAAAAAGAATGAAGATTATTTAGTATAATGAATTTTCAGTAACAGACCAAAACAAATCGAAAATCATAAGAAGACTAGACTACAAACACATGCATCACGAATAGTACTTCCAATACTTTGTTCCAAGTAAATTAGCATGTCTAAGTCATTTTTTATTTTCTAAAAATTCAGTTCAAACTAAAATTTGTGTTACTGACTTAATGTAGATTGTAATTTTTAATTAGTGTTTTGAGTATTGCAGTAATTTTTTTCATGTCCTGTGGTCCTTTTGATATTCAAAAACTAACAACTTTGTCATAAACGAAAATTGACAGTGGCTACGTTTCCCATTAATTTGTGTTGTCAGTTTACATTGAGTCAAACCATTTGTGACAAGGTCAGAACATTTCATCATACGAAAATTAGAATTTAGTTCTGGATTGTGTTAGTTGAAGGGTTCAGAAGCAAAAGAATACAAGTTGTAATGGGTTTTGTTGGATATGTCAATAATATATATATATTCCGTAACGGGTTATAAGACGTTTAGACGTAGATGATTTCCTCCGGCGAGACTCTTCAAGGATTCTCTTCTCAAGTGAGTCTATGCGTAGTGAAGATGACGTCGTAGAAGTTCCAGCCAATCAAGATGCCTACTTGCATGGACCCAAGCTTTGCGGGTGAGGCTAAACTTGATTTTCATGAACCTTGCCCCGAGAAAATATGATTTCCTCAGGCGGGCTCCGTAAAGTCGCACAGAAAAAAAGAGGTAAACTGAAATTAGTTTATTGAACTAAAAGCTGATACAGTTAGTATATTAGTTCTTTCTACTTCTAAGTACATCTACATACATTTTACATACTCATGTATTACATATGCCTTAGCTATCTCATATTACCGCTTTATATTGTAACAGAAAATGTTTATAGTCTCGTTCTGACATTTTACCGAGTTTGAGAAATATTACCACAACTTCTTTGAAGACATATTTTCATGGGAAAGGTAAAAGGTTAATTGCTTTATCTACTTATAACCAAGATACAAAATCTCCCGCCATCAAACGTGCTCCAATTAAGCTTGCGATGTTCATCTTGCAGCATCATAACATTCCAGTAAACAACATCGTCTCAGTGCTTACTCAAGAGAGGTACGACTTGTTAATAGGGATTATGTAAGTGCACAACTACGATTAGGTTAGTTTATCAATAATTAATCCATGTTAGTTCGTTAGTAATTAAGTCAGGCTTTGCAAGGTTAGTTTGCGATACAATATTAGTTAGTAATTCAGTTTGTATATTCAATCGCACATATCCCAAACTTTAGCTTCGCTGATCACAAACCATGGCTTCAGTTTAGCTGTTGCATCCAGAGGTCTGGCCTACCCACATCAAGGTGTCAATGAATAATGAGAGATAGTACAATTTATATATATATGAGGTCTGACAGTTAAGTTCGCTAAAAATTGTACCTTCGATGTAGCCCCGTTGAGAGGTTACGCACCAACGTCAGCGCCTACTTAGCCTCGGAATGACCATTCTAGTTGTCGTCATACTACGCTTCATGTTCTGAATATAATCGAAATGCTTTCCTCTCATTATTTCTTTGTATCCAGATGCAGAAAGAAGTTATTAGGGCCAGATCGGGTGAGTAGAGAGGCTGTTCCAAAAGAGTTATTCGTTTCCTGGTTAAAATTTCCGCACGAACAATACTAGGTGAGCCGGAGCTGTGGGATCATTCTTGCACATACCTACCGCATGTTAATATCTTCAGTTACGATTTTCCTAACTGTTTCTCTATAGATGTGTACTTCGTTTTCTAAGATATCACAGTCAGCCGATGATTTTGGCGCACATTTTACGATTTTTTCCATGATTCCCTCGGTTATTTCTACCTTGGCTTCTCTTCATCATTAATGAGTCCTATCCTCTCAGAACAACGTTTAATCCACTAGTACACTGTCGTTTTCTTCATGGCGTTATCTACATAAACGCGCACTAACATATCACTGATTTTACATCCACAGTTGCCCAGTTTCACGAGACATCGATTGTTTGCTCGGTGCTCTAATTGAAGCTTAAACCTTTTCGCGACACAATACACACACGTGCAACAATAATAATTAACGTCACTTAGAAAGACTCCGCCACGCTTCAACATGAACACAGCTGTGAGACACTGATATAGAAAGCTTAAAAAATACAGAGCTGTTTGAAAAGTGCTGCCCACGTACAAGGATATAAAAGGCACGGAAAGTGATTGTGAAACAGATAGGAAAAGTAACCCCTTCAACGATCCATGAAAAAACAGTTGAAGAAGATGTTTTGTATTGAGCAGAAATGTGGACTCCGGAAAAGATTGAGGAAAGAAAATTGGAAGCCTTTGAAATGTGAATATGGACAGATCAGCGATATGCAGAAGATACGAAATAAAGAAGTGATGATGAGAATAAGCGTGTGAAGAACAATAACCGATGTAATAAAGAGGATCATTTAGAAACTGATTAGGACATTGGCTGCCCACAAATTGTATACTAAAGGATGCAATTAAAGATATGCTTGATGGAGAGAGAGAGGAAGAGGAAGAAGACGAATCCAAATCCTTGACAATATTGAGGAAGATAAATCGTATGTTGAGATAAAAAGGTAAGCTCAGCAACGAGATAAATGGAGAGGACTTAGTTTGCCTTGAAGGACCTGCTTTCTTTGGCAGAATGCTATAATGAAGATGATAAGAGATGAACTCGAATATTGTATTCTTTAGTGTCAATTGCATCCATTTGCAACTGAATCCTGAACTTGACATTTACACATTCAATGGTGTTTCGAAACGTCTTAACTTGTTTGCAACGTTTCATCTAGATATGAGAGCTTAGTTTTAAGCAATAAATAAAGCTGAATAGGAGTGACGAAATAGTGTTTACCCTGCCGAAAGATAGTGAGCAATCGTAATGGTCTTGGATAAAATCAAACTAGTTTTCAAGCTACTCAGTGATACCAACCGTCTGCATTTTAAAGGACATGTAATGAATCCTTTCATGTTCCTATTCGACCATTCTCCTTTCTAAATTTCTTAAACGTACGCTTGATAGCCTAGCTAACGAGAAGGGACGTCATATTTCCGCTTACTCCGTACGTCTTTGCCGTATAATTTAAAACATAATATCGCTAGCCATAAGGTGAAGGGGTATGGATGAGTTGTCGTTGGTAAGGCCCAGCGACTCTGAACTAGTCTTTGTCCTTGTGCCAGAAGCCAAAAAACGATGTTTTGGTATAAAATGGGGTGAACAAATGATACTGTTAGCACTTGTATGTAAAGATAACGAAAATACGTGATATACCTTCTAAAAATATAGCTATCCAAGATGGCGGCCATTTAAAATCGCCAATTTTCGATGTTACATATATCAGCATCGCATTACCAGATTTCGATAGTTCCTTTTTAAAACGAAAGATAATTTCTTTGACTTTAATTTTAATTATGATCAATATTTTTACAAATCTAATAGTTTTTCAGTTAAATTTTAAAATGTGAATTTTAACCGAAATCGTTTTTATTTAATATTTGACTGAAGCAGATTTTAGGTTTAGGTGAAAATTTATTTTTTAGAAAAGGAAGTAAAACAAAATTTTATGCATAATATTTTCTTATTTAAAGGTATGTTAGAAAATTACTATTTTTAGATAAATAAATGCTTTTGCAAAAGACACTGCTTTTATTTGAAGAAAAGATCAATAATACGATAACCGATCATCTGAACCATAGCAATTACTGCATATTTCTGTAACAACTGGAACGCAGGATGGCAAGTACAACAGTTTCTGGTGCAGATGCTCCGGCGATCCAATTCATGCATAGCTTTCCTTTGCTGTGTTTTCTCCATTCATGTCCTTCAGCCTCTCGTATACTTAAGAGTATTTTCCAAGTTTTCGTATCTAAATCCCTATCTGAAATTTGCATGTTCCAATGTATCCTTGAACGATTGTAGTTAGCAACTATCGATTTCACCCGCCTTGGATGTAAATAATTTTATCGCAGCTCATTGGCACTTCCAATTTTTATTTTCTTGAATTACAGGTCATGCATAAGTAAACTTTCCAGTTGTCTTGAATAACTCATCTGGAACAGTTCACTCGATTCGTAGGCTTAGGAATATTCTTACATCGTTTATGCTGTTCCAGTAATCCTTTTGATATTTCCATGTCCTACAAATGCACTTACAGTGTCCCAGCCTGACCTGAATGGAACCTTATTACAGCTGATGCTACTTCTTAATAAATTTCTGAAACACTTTGCCCAATATCAAGTACTTTCAGTTAGTTTCTAACATCTTTCACAACGCATTTACTTGCCTTAAACTGTTTGTACAGTACAACAGAAAACCAAACTCTTTATTAGTAGTGATTTCTTACGTGCAGATTATCGGATATTATTGCCCTTTTCTTCAATTAAAAGTATATATTGGAAACAGCATCTTTTGAATTTGATATTAACTTTAAGACCTTTAGGCAACTTTGCCTCAGACCGGATGGATGATTAGATGAATTGATGGAATAAAGAAAATGGGAGGGAACGGGAGAACCGACCCGGTTGGTTGGAGACGTAGGGGACCTCAGTGCATTGTGTCCAATAATGCTTTTGGCAAGCTGGACGCAGATAGATATTACTGAATGGATGAAATTTGAACAATTACTTTTAAAAAGTGGGTTGGTAACGCTGAACAACTCCACCAGTCAAGAAGATTCTGACTATCCTGAGCTGACCTAATCAAGATCTTTGCAACGACAACTCACACATCTCTCTACACCTTGTCATTCATGAGAGTTAATTTCTGAACACGTGCAGACACAATGAGCGGGATTAAAAGGTCCCATTTTGTTACAGATTCGCTATCAACGGACCTAAAACTTACCTATTTAAAACTGTACCTATCTATTGTCTGCAAGTTAGAGTCTATGAGAAAATGATGTTGGAAATCTAGCAAAGAAATTAAAGTGAGAGGGAGCCAGGATAGAATCGAAATCGTCCGGAATCTGGATGATTACTTACTGCCTTGACCAACTACACTACGGAGAGCACACAAAAAATTTCAAGTGTATCTCTCGAAATATGTAATACAAAGTGACTATAGGTGATTTTATCCAGAATATATTATGAACTATACTTCTTAGCATAATTTAGTACAAGATTAATTATTTCCTGAGTTCTATGAACTACAGTCGGTTTGGGTTCAGTTCTCTTACCACACAAACGTACGGGAAACCATAATTTCATAAGAAACATACGGAAAACATGTTGATTCCCAGATATACTATTAGCCTTGCACTAATTTTGGTGAAAAGTTACCGCGAATGAACTATAGATCTGTCAAAAAGATTATATAAATTAATCGTAAAACATATAAATTCGCTTAAAAGATAATACCAAAAATATATAGAAACAGATAACACGTTAGAGTCTCGACACTAGGGTTGCGTTCAGTCTAAGCACGACGCTGATGTAGTGTCGAAACTATCGTGATAGCTGAATTAATTTTTTTTGTACTTGCCTTAGCAGCGAATTTATTTGCCTTAGTAATATGAATAAAAGGACTAAGTGTTCTTATATTTAAAGTAATCATGAAGAGAGCAAAGTTAGTGTTGAGATTATACAAGATACTGCAAAGGTTCCGCTCTCTTGATAGCACCTCAAACACACATATATGAATTTTATGAAATAGGTTTGCAACACTGAAACTGAGGTATTTAGGACGGGAATACCTACAGTATTTTTCCATTGTGTCGAAATTAATCTTTATGACAAATTTGGTGCGGAAAGGTTCAATGAGGTGAAACCAAATTCAAAAATTGAGTTTTACAATACGCTGTAAACACTGACAACTGGGGTGCAATGGGACGGGAACACCCATAGTACAGTTTTATTAAATCGAATAACGTATAGACTAAGTTCGGACAGATAGGTCTATTGTAATCGAAACAATTTGAAAACCTTAATTTTAAATAATATAGGTTGGCAACACTGATAAAAGGGGGTGCTTGTGGACAGAAATATCTACAATATGTTTCTCATTGTATCGAATAATGTTGGTGCTGAGAGATTTAACGTAATAGAAACAAAATTAATTAAGTTTAAGAAATGGATGGCAACACTGATCCATTGCAAAAATGAAGACTATTCCAGAGGTTCTGAATCAGTCTAGCTAGTACCTTCTCACCTGCACCACAACCATCTCTCTACATTTTGTGATTCGTAACGTCTATTTCTGGAGTATGGACTGACGGAATAAGTGGTGTTATAGGGGTCCTTTTTGTTAGCTGCGATACAATGAAGCCTACAATGTACAGATTTTTTTTTTTAACGTGTACAATATTTCGGTATTCGTTTTTGTTCATAACTATCCTCTTTCAGTTTTTATGTTGTTTTTATTTTTAGATTCATCACGTCCGATGAAAAATTTGCGTAAGTTTTAAAAGTTGCATACAGGCATTAGCAACAGGCATTTTCTACAGAATTAAAATAACTAACTCACACTTTCTATTACTCATGATTTTATTACTTCAGTGTTGCAACACTGTGAAGATTTCACCACTTCAAAATTTTCCCATCTGTAGCCTTATTTCCTATAAATCAGACAGTATTTCTGCATTTTATCTTTTATATTATTTTAATGTTTCAAACTTCGATTTTCTTCCTCCGCATTAGACCCCTTTTTTGCACGGCGTTTCTCTTGCGCGTAGAAAAAGGCATCACAAACAGCGCATTCTGTAAAACAATTGACACAAATGGATTTGTTTATGCAACTGCAGCTTCATTTTTTGCTGCTGTGTTCTGAAAGACAGTCGTTTGTGTTTTTGAGAACGCGAGCAGTTTGTTTATGTAAATAATGTGCTTGTATTTTTCAGCCGTATGTTGCCAGGCGTTCTAAAGTACCGTAGATCAGTGATTTCCTTATCGCATGGAAAAATCACACTGGCAACACTACCAGCCTACTTGCGCGTATGTTGATGAAAAGATACAAAAGAATAATATGTTGCAGTTTAGATTCTTGTACGGGGGTCTTGGATAGAAGAGTCTTAGCGTCATAAATAGCAGATTATTGTAGAATATCGCGAGTACTTAATTCCGCAACCAGTGAACATCCATAACGCTGAAATTTCTAAAGATAACTAACATCACTTCAGGTGAGAAAAACCTAGTAAATTCTCAGTGACAAAGAAATGCAGTTAACAACACTGACGTTCAGTGAACTGTAACTGGGGAATTGAGCAAAACAGCAACACGTTTGCTGAGCGTTGCCTGCGAAATGTGTTTCAACTTGATAAAATGATCTCGTCAATTCTCCTACACAGCTGCATCCATCTGTGGTTTGTTTTCATCAAACTGGTTCAATTACATTCCCATTCAGGCAGGTTCTCGAAATATCTAAACAAGTTCATTTTCCACTGTGTTTTCTCACTACATGTGAACAGAATAACATGTTAGCAGTGTCACTACACAGACAGGATTGTAATGAAATCATTTAACATTGAGTGGGAAGCTATCGAGTTGACTTAGTTTCTATGGACTTTGAATGCCTATTTTACAATTGACGTACTATTTCCAAACGAAATTAGTGTTTTCTCTTTAAGGTAGATGGGAAAAGCATACTTAGTTAAATAGTATGAGTACATTCCTTTCATTTAACTGTTTATAAAACAAGTTTCGAAACTTATAATATATTAATTTTACGACTTCAAATAGATAAACATGTATTAACAATTCTTAGCGCACAAAATCAACAAATATGCACAGGATATATTCCCGCAGTAAAATTTACAAGTAATGTAGATGTATGTTTAAACCGATAGGTTTCTACTCTAAGTTGACCGAAGTCCGAAGTATTCTCTCCCTTTTTTCCTTTCATTGTACGCTCTTATGAGGCAAAGGCAAAGAATTTAGAGTCCAAAATTAGTATAGACATGATTCCGACATTAACAGTGTCAAAATGAAAATACTTTCGCTTAAAACCGTCCAAACAGTTATAATATGTTTGTGCATTGTAAACACACCATTGTTTCAATTATAAACTACTAACAAAAGAACCCGCCCGTTGGTGCGGGGGTGAATAAAATATGTTGGCAACAGTCTTCGGGACTGTCAGTAATACTTGCGTCTCCGTGGTGGGCTGCGCCCTTAACTTTGGGAGTTTTGTGGGGGCTTCGGCCCCCTTATCGTAATCAGACACTCTGTGGTGCTGCGCACGCATGGTGTAATATTCCTACTATTATTACTACTACTACTGCTACGAATACTAATAGTATTACTACTACAAATACTAGTACAATTACTCTTACCAATACTACTACTAATACTCCTGCCAAATACTACTATAATGGTTTAAAAAAATAAATCTACACATTTTTATTTACAACAATCTAATTTTAAATTTAAAAATTTATAAGCAAATTATTTATAAGCTATTGTGGAATAACATTAATGAAAAATCTCTTTGCACTCTCCCAGGCACGGTACCACTCTCTCTTGGTATGGGGAAAGTTCGGGTAATGTAGATCCTCTATTTTACTATATTAACATTTCTTAAGCAGAGCAATTCTTTGAACATTCATTCATTGTTTTGAAACACCAAATACACCTCTTGTCTTATTGGTTGATCTGTTGTCCTTGGTAAATCGAGAGTTTTCCTATGGGAATATGAACAATATAGACTGTTATACCCATTAGTGAATGTATACGCATTCAAAGTAATGTTCTTAAAATACATTTCATGACCAATGTATCAGTAACATACAACTAAAATGTCTGGGAAAGTGGTCCTCCGCTTCAGCCACCGTCACAATTTTCTATTTTACGTATGACAGCTAAAAATAACATTAGTTGATAGTTCGCATAAGTACGATATAGATTTCAATAGGCTTTCTTTTGTAGCATTTGCAAAATAGTGAGAGATGTAATTACCTTTGCAAAATTTTGCAATCTTCCCAGCACACAAATCAACTTCCCCTGCCCTCGCCAATAATGCTCTCCAAACTAAACATTTCACAGGACCAGGCATTAAACATGTGGTATGCACTTACTAACAGTGTTGCCTACTTATTATAATAAACATCGCAGGGTCCACTTTACACGACAGGGTCTACATATACCGAAACTCCTCCATATGTTGTTCCTCTGTTTTAATCGTCTTCAACTAAACTTTAAACTCTATCCTTTAATCTTGAATTTTTTTTTTAAATTTTACCCAATTTATTTTTGTTGTCAGTTTCGTTTTTATTATTTACCTCCTTTATTAGCTTCCTTTGTTATTACGAATTTCAATTTTACCAATTTCATTTCTATTGCCAGTTTCCTTTTCATATATAAACTTCCTTTTACATGTTTCAAGTAGGGATGGCCACATTATCCGGAAAGGAAAACGGAAAATATTTTTTCCGGAGACCGGAAAATTAGAAACGGTAGACGGAAATTTTCCGGAAAACAGAAGACGGGAAATTTTCCGGAAAACAGAAGACGGAAAAATTTCCGGAAAAACGGAAGACGGAAAACAGAAAACTGAAAAATTACGGATAAACAAGGGCATACAATTATCTTACGAGAAACAACCCACACATGTCACATACTTGTAAATCTATACAAATAAAAATGAATGGTACGATGTATATTCGCGCATCACGCTTAAACGCCTGTATCAATCATGTTCTTCTTTGGTACATTGTTAGACCTTTATCTCAAAGAGGTTTATTGCATTTTACTTTGAACCCACAAGTACCAATTTCGTCAGTGTTGGCAACCTAAATATATTTTTCAAATGGTTTATGCACCATAGGAAGTATATACACCAATCTTGGAAAAAACATAATTCAACACTATAAAAACATACTGTGGGTGTACCCGTCTCCCAAACACCCAAGTTTGTCAGTGTTGCCAAGCACTTTAAAATATATTTTTCCTGCATAATTATGTAACCCCTGGTATAATTTCAAATTTGGTACACATATGACTTACAATCTGGAAAAATACTGGGGAGGGTAAGAAATCCCTAGCATGCTTAGGAATGAGGATGGAAGGGGTGATATAATTGGAAAGATCGATATTAGTGTTGAATCCATAGTTTTCGGGTCGCTGAGGTTGATAGTGACAGTTTTCATGCCATTCAAGTTCATCCCTGGGGCGGGGGTGGGAGGGGATGACATTTTAAAAGTAATCGAAAATGACCGATGTTAATGTCGAATCCATAGTTTTCAGGGTCGCTAAGATGAATAGTGGCACTTTCGATACCGTTTAAGAAGAAGAAGAAGGAGTGAGAACGCCCCTTTTGAGTTTAATGAATTTGAACTCATGCATTTAAAAAAAAAAAAACTAGGCTATTTGTCATCCAAAGTTGTAGGTGCGAATAGAGAGTGTTTTTTTTTTTTTTAAAGTGCTTTTAAAATATATTTTTAGCAGCTCCATGACATAGGCGAGAGACAGAGAAAGAGATTTCCGGCATTTTTTCCAACATGTTCTTAAACTTTTATAAGGATTTTGTTATGGTTTTCCTATAATTTTAATTTGTTCTGTCCATATTTATTTCTCGTATTGCAAGTACACATAACTTTGTAAACCCATGAACTTTAAACCAACATTTCGGGCTGCGGTGGCTCATAGGTAAAGCGCTCACCTCTGGTGCGTGGGATTCCCGGTTCGATTATTGCTCGTATCATGTGGGCATTGTGATGTACAAACACCGTGTGCGTGGGTTACCTCCCACTTCCTTCATTTCAGCAATCATCCCATTATCATCCATCATCGGGCTGATCCAAAGTTGCTGAAAGAACTTAAACTAAATTCAAATTTTAAACTGCATTCAATATAAGTGAATAATAAAAAGTGAACATAAGATAGAGATATAAATGGAAACAGCAGCCTGACCCAAAGTGTCCTAAAAGGAGTTTCAAGTCTCTCTCTACTTTTACCGGACCACTGTTACCACATTGTTTTCCCAGAGGAGGACAATGTAGCTACAATAACAGCCTATTTCTTTCTTCAGCTCACTGACACCAAAATTAAGGAGTAAACTCAATGTTTGCGTCAGCTTCAGGAAAACACGTTGTAAAAGTATTCTAATAACAAAATAGGATGATTTGAAATGGACAAGGTATTTCGAAAAGAAAGAAGGACGGGACAAGGTGGAAAAATGAAGACATGTAATCCGAAAGCAGGACTACTAACGCTACTTTTACTAACAATTAAAATTGAACTGAACATATATTTAAGCCATCAAATGAAAGAAGAAGAATATAATTCAACTTTCAGAAGACCGATGATAAGTTGACCAAACTTTCCACTTAAAGACATTTTTTTAACGGTTTAGAACTTAAGTAATAAATCACCCTAACTGTAATGTGAAATCCATTAAAGTGGTTCATTTGAAATCTTACACTTACATTACCGAGCGACACTAACTCAGTTGTTGGCTTAGCATTCGGGAGGTCCTGGGATAGATCCCAGCGTCCGTCCATCCTGAATGAGCTTTTTTCCAGTTTTTGTTTTCAGCCACCCCAGGCAAATATCGGATGATACCTCCAAAAATAGACCCTGGCCAACTACCTTCTCACATCATCTCCCCTCCAATCCCCTTCCCCATCCCGTCCTGAGCCTATGTAAACATTGCTAAGGCCTAAAGGCCTTAAATACAATTCAAGTTACAGTATATTATTATTATTATTATTATTATTATTATTATTATTATTATTATTA
>JAGDQP010001170.1:16860-100146 GCA_022664845.1 Lepisma saccharinum | reverse complement strand
TATTATTATTATTATTATTATTATTATTATTATTATTATTATTATTATTATTATTATTATTATTATTATTATTATTATTATTATTATTATTATTATTATTAAAACTTATTGTTTTCTACAACGAAATACTTTATGCAACCCACTAGCCCACTTCTAAACGATCAATGTTTACCTGGGATAGGGTCAGGGGTCATCTTACATTAAAAAAAATAATAATAATAACGAAAAATGCTACGCGAAAACAAGAAAATGAAGTAATGCTCTTCAACAACCAGGGCTATAGAAACGCAACCCAAACTTAACAATGGATAAGAGAGCAAAGGTCGAGCAAATTAAGAGAACTTTAGATTTCACATTCACAGTTCAGTGATACGCTTGTTAAGATATCGTAAGGTAATAGGCATACGTAAAAATGGGGAAATCGAACATTTGGAAGCATTTCAAACGTGAGAAGAATGCTTTAACTTCAAAATGTGTATACTGTTTTACTGTAATTAAGTCTGGAAACAGTACTGGTGGTCTATGGTACCACATGAGATCAAGACATCCAACTATTTTAAAAGAAAACAAAGGGAAGGCCACACTTTCTCAAGATGAAGACGTTGATGATGACGTCACAGAAGTTGCTCAAGTGCGAAGACCTTCAGATTTAAGGTAAGAGAGATGTTCAATTTCAATTGAGGGGGTGAATGCAACAAACATGTAACCCACAAAACTTTGAGGGGGAGATGAATTATATCTAAATATTACATAACCCTATAGGAAGATTGAATTTCATTGTCGAACAGAAAACTATGTTGGTTGGCGGTACTATAATAAAAAAATGCCATAATAGTAATAATAACGAAAAAATTCAGGACTAACAATTAACCTTAAATTCTCAAGAAATTATTACAAGTGGGTTACATATTTATTATACTCAGCCCCTAAATTCAATGTTACAAATAAGAATTATAATAATTTGATACCGTCAATTGGTCTACCTCAAGCTCAAGAGTCGGCCAGGGGTTCTTGAGTCAGTTTTATTTTCACAGCTTTCACGAAGCTTACTGAGACTTGAAAAACCGTTGTTTAGTTATGTAAATTTGTATTTACGTCCTAATTGAGCAGCTTGGCAGGATAAAGTCAGCTGCTATGAGCCAGCTCGTAAAATTACCACAGTTTTAAAATTGAATTTTATTTTGTTGTAACAGTTAGGAATCTATGGTTCAGGCTATGATGTCTAAGAGATGTGAAAGGGTAAGGAACTGGGTAGGAGTAAGGGTGCCAGAAGGTGTAGCCCATGGCCTAATTTAAAGGTAACCTGATATTTATCAGGTGGGAATGAGGAAAACTCGTGGCAAAATTGTGACGATGGTCGGCCACGGGAATCGAATCTAAGCCTCCCGAACCAAAGCCAACGCTCTACTAATTAGCCTACGACAGCTTGCAGTGTTGCCCACGAGACGAGTCTTTAGGTTGTTTCAATTGTCTCGATTTGTTTCTAAATATAGGCATATTGCAAGATATCATGCCAATATAAGTAATCCTCCATATTGGCCTACCCATTTACAACGAGAGGCTAAACATGAAAGTAAATATTTTAGTATTTAAAACTTCTGTATTAAATTATATAAACATTACATTTGGTTTAATGTTTGTACTAAACCAAAGGGACCTCCATAAAGGAGCCAGACTTAGCTTTCATTGAGCGTGTCTGCATATCGAGTGTAATAGTCTTGTAATGGGTCCTCGTGTTGCTGCTGTGCGGCGGCTTTTTATCTTTACTGTCACGAGACCTTCCTGTTTTCTTAGTTTGCTCCGGCTAATCTTCAGGGTCATCAAATAGGTTACCTTCGAGGTTTTCGAATAACCAATCACTATCTAAAAACATGCCCCAAAGCTACACCGTAGTGGGGCTACGTTAACTATATTTTTAGAGGTATTCGTAAGCAATTGCACGGCGCTTAAAGCAGCCACCGCAACCGCAAACAAATGCTCCAAAACGTCTAACTATAATCAAACGTCTATGGCGTCAAAAGAAAGGTATTTATTCAGAGGGTTAAAGACAAAAATTTAACGAATAAATTCCACCTCTAGTTTGAAGTTTCCGCCGTGAACCATTTACATATTTGGTCCGTACATCTTTTCGGTGTACCTCAAAGTTTACCATATAAAATCTATTATCCTTCTTTGTTCTTAGTTTATTCTTTAAACACTAATTATTATCCTTTATTCATCTGTCATTAACAAACGTCACAAAACACTAAATTATTTTAAAATACAGGAGTTACTCACTTCGCTTTTCAGGTATCAAAAGTACAGACATCTAGCGTCCACCTTGTGAAACTCCAAAAACGCTCCTTTAAGTTTCCTAATAATGCATAGGCCATAACAGTCTCTGTACCTTTAGGAATGTATATCTCTTTAGGAAAAAGTAACGGACGATGTTTTCACTCAGGGGGGAGGGGGAGGGGCGCCAAAATTAAAATCTTTTGGGGGCACATCGAAATTTTGGTCTGATACTTTCGGTACACCCTGTTCGATCGCGAACTTATTATGACAAAAATGGATCTGCAATCACTTTTACTGTACCTCAATCGGAAATATATCACTTTTTAACTTCTGCAATATGCGCCACGTGTATCTTATATGGCATGTAGTAATAAGAGACAACATTTAGTACCTTTTTGCACACACACTGTAGAACAAAAACTGTAACGAAAACAACGTTGAAACATACAGCATACTTAGACGGAAGTAGTTACTACGCACATGCAAAACAGTAATATTCTACATGTTTCCACTACCGAAATATTCAAAGTGAAAAATAGCCATTTTTTTAAACCCGAGACTTTGCAACCAGAACTTTAAAACAAATTGTATGCACTAAATTCCTCGAGTTCTCCATAGTGACCAAGTTTGAGCGATTTTGGTGAATCTTGAATGTCCGCGAGAAACTTCGAAAATTCTGTTTTCTACAGTGTTAGAGTGTTAGCACACTTTGTTACACTTGAAGTCATCACATGGCGCAAACCGGAAGTTTCTAGCTAGGGAAAGAGGTTTTAATTTTTCTGTCCATTTTTATTAAATGCATGTTACTTATGTGGGAAATGTTACATGATAGTAGGATTTGCTGTAAAAGTGACGTCACGGAAGACTTTACACTCATATTTCTTGAACCGGAGGTGGCACAGACTCAGACACCTGTAATTCGACTAGGAGGAATTCATTACTGCATAGCTCGTTTCTCTTTGGCGAGTGAATCGAGCCCCACGAAAGTGTGACATCCATCCATACAGAATCCGGACGTACTAAAATTAATACCTTTGCATTTAGCTGACTTACAAGAACCGGGACCAGCAAATTACAGCCACTGAGTGGCCCACGATATGCAACAAAGATTGTCCACCGATAGTCCATCTACCCAACTCAACCACAGTCCTCCTCATACACATTAGAATCTGCCGCTAGGTTGAACACTAAAAGTTTTGCCAAAAACGATCATTTTCTATTTTAAATGCAAAATAAGAAAAAAAACACGATCTAACCAAACGACTTTTAAGCAATTATAGTGAAGATCATTATAAAAACTTCAAATGCCTGGAATAAAACCTGAAAAACAAGACAAATCTAGTCCTTGTGGTTTAGGCGGTAACTTCACGGACTTTGGGTCCACAATGGGTAGACATGTGGGTTCAAAGGACTTCAAAGTTTGCGGCCGCACATCTTGACTGAGGTTTGCAGAGTTTCCGTAAGTTTCACAATACTGAGCTGGTAATTTAAGTAATGCCCTGGTCGACATCTTTCCCACTCTTGTCCTATCCTATTCCAGCTTGAGCCAGACACACGAAAAGGACAAAAATATATTCAATTCAGTAATTACAATGAATAGGCAATCCTCTCTGTATAGGAGAGTAGACACAAGCTGTTTCGTCCTTAGACACTTCCACCAACCAAATTTGGCCATCTCCCGACCTACAATACTAGAATAAACATTAAAACAGGGGCTTACAAATGCTCATGCTACGCTATTTCTCAGAGACTACAATTCTTAATAAGCCTCACTACTTAGGCCATCCACTTGCTTTTAGATTTTTTAAAATATCAGGAAAACGAACAGCACTCAAAATTTAAAAAACGGCACCCATTATGCTTTTGAATATCTATCGAATGAACTACTTCAAATTTCGAAACGGTTTCATTTAGATAAGAAATTTGAAAACATGTAAAGTATGATGTCATAGTCCACACATTGAAATTTCTTGTTCAAATCAAGCCGTTTGAAAATCTGATATCGGTCATCCTATACATATTTTAAGCATAATCGGGGTCGCTATTGAAAATTCTGATATTGTTTTTAATTTCAAGTAATTTCAAAAATCTAAGTAGTGAGAGTGTGAGTACTGAGGTCTCTTACTACTACTACTACGGGAATAATTTAGTTTCCGGCGGTGGTGGAATATCCAGCAATTGTACACAAACAATATCTACATCAATCGACTCACTAAATTATGCTCTATGAACCGAAGGTGGTCACCCGGAAGTGGCCAATATTGATACTGTATCGTTTTCTTTTGTCAAACTGAGTCGATTGATGTGTATATTGTTTGTGTAGAATTCCTAGATATACCCCACCCTCGGAAACTAAATCATTCCCAATTTTCATTATTGTATTTAGTGTTCTGGTAATTTAATTTTGTGTTTGGCAATCGTTTTGAGAGCAAGGGTTTCGGGAAGAGTGTCCCGGATTTTGATCCTTTAAATTTGGTCACTCTACATGAACTTTCAGATTTTAGCAAACAATAATATTCCCTTTTCTCATCTCAGTTTTCTGAGACTTTTGATTGCTATTACGTGTACCTTTTATAAAAAGGGTGCATTAGAAAAACAGTTACATAATATATTTCGGTTATGCGATAGCATGTAAGTTTTAAATACTGTAGAAACTTTCGATTTAAATAATGCAGTAGATCCGAAGTAATTCAGCGTAAACAACCAATGACGGGAAAGAGAGAAGGGGTTCCGAAACGATATTCGATGTTTCCGAAGCGCGTAAAACTACGTACCTGAGACTAACAAAAGGCACTCTCCGCAACAAGACAAATAATTTGAATGGTTTCTGGGCACTGCAGGACCAATATTGTAGACTCTTTCTTAACCGAACTAATCGGAACCGGCCCCGTGTCCGAATGTAGAAATGTCCGGTTAAAGCGAAAATTTGTTTTCAAGTGTAAATTATTGCCCAGGGCTTTTTTTTAAAAGACCAAACAATACAAGAAACGCTAGTAATAATGTCGGTCAATGAAAGTGAAAAATATTCAGCACAACATTTCGCTTTTTTTTTTTTTAAGTCGAACTCATTTTAAAAGCAATTAAAGGTTTACTGCTAGCACGAAACCAGTGCCGACTTATTTGCACCGGGCGTGAAAAAAAGTAAGGGAGAGATAAGGCAGGCGTCTGGTGAACCTGATTCCGGTTGAGAGGGCGGTTACTGTACTTTAACAGTAGTCTGTGCAGGTGACTATATAAAAGATCGCTACAAGAAGAAGAGAAAGAAACGAGAAAGTGGAATCATTCGAAACTCACTATCACGAAAATGGTTTAATCGATTTTTTTTTGTGAGATTAACCTACACGGAGGGTACTATGAATTACTTACTATTCCACACTAGTAGATGTAGTCATTCCACTGCACAGTCGGTAAAATACGCAACTGCCAATTCAGCAAATAGCTGGCACTAGTTACTATACCATTCCGCGTACTACAGTGATAAGTAATCAATGACGTTGATGTTTGTGGTACGTCGTTATACTCACTCATCAGATGGTATAGGTTAGGTTAGGTTAGATTCAAGGTAGACCGTATACGACAAGGTATATTATTATACCTTGTCGTATATTATTACAGACACCTTCCTGTCCTGGTGGGTGGATATTTTGTAGGTAACTTTAAGGACAATGTAAAGCCAAGATTCCAGACAAGAGATGGCAGCACTATCTCCGTATCTGTCTAATGTATTTATATCGTTGCACGAAATTTCATTGCTGCTCCTACAAATTCAAGCCTAGAGAGTTCAATTGTTTAAATCATTTCATTGTTGTTATACCTATAACAATGAAGCTCTTTCAACAATGAACAGGAAAAAAATAAAAATCGGCACGGATAGAACTCTTGGCTTAGTTATGAACTTTCTTCCTTGAAAATTTGAACTCTCCATGCTTGAATTTGTAGGAACAGCAATGAAATTTCGTGCAACGATAAAAATACATTAGGCATATAAGGAGATAGTGCTGCCACCTCTTGTCGGAAATCTTGGCTTTACATTACCCTTTACATATTGTATGCACTGATCAGAAATATTTACAAACATTCCAGCAAGGTGCCTGTACTTATATTTGTGTCATTAGTGCAACTGGTATGCCTAACCATTCAACCATTTCTTCATTACTTATCGTGATCACGGTGATCTGTCAGATTGTCAGCTGAATGACTCCACACGCAGTAGACCTAGTCTTGTATCATTTCATGGACGGGCGTACACTCTACGGATTGCAACTGAGCTTAGTCGCTAGATTTTCGGATTAACATTCGGAAGGCCGGTGTTCGATTCGCACGGCCGACCGTCTCAACTGTTTTTTTTGGGTAAGTTTATTCCTCAGTTGCACCTGGCCTGTGCCATAGATACTTAAAGACCGTAAGATAAATTCAATTCTACTGATTTAACTCAATTTTTCATTGTATACCCCGTCTGTTGCCATCTTGCGACTATAAGCGTCACGAATTGCAAATACCGGTGCTATTGACTATACATATCGTAGTATGTGGAACTACTTGAAACTAGCGCCAGCTATTCATAATGATCTACTGCACATGATTTTCTTCATAACTTTTCCCGCCAATTTCTCTTAAACTCAAAGACGATTCCACCTAGTCATCGATACATCAATTTATTTCTCAGTCCTGACTTAAAAAAAAAATATATATTATCTAGGTTTGAGTATGCATTTGAAAGTTTTACTTGTTATTCGACAACCATGTTGTTACTAATTTGTCAACTCCTAATGCAATCAAAGTGTTTCTTTTTCGATTTCAGAAACGTAGATGATAATCCGAGTGCTTCTACCTCTACACATCAGCTTATCGCTTCACCTAGTGCAAGCTCAAATTCATCTGAAGTAACAAAAACATCCCAGGAAAGTGTTTTACCAACAAGGGAATATAGTACTAAGAAACAGAAAGGGATTCTGTCTTATCTGAGAGACCCTAAACCTTGTTCTCCCGCAAGAGCAGAAGCGCTTGACAGTAAAATATGTAATATGATAGCAAAGGATCTTCTTCCTTCGTCTTTCGTTGAAGCAGTTGGGTTTCGAGAACTTATGAATGAAATAGAACCAAGTTACCATCCAGGCAAACTGTGACTCGCCGTATTGATGCCTTGTTTTCTAAGGAGAAGAGTAAGCTGAAAGATCAGCTTGTGGCTGCGGAATCAATTGCTTTGACAACAGACAGCTGGAATTCGCGTGCCACGGAAAGTTATATTACAGTCACAGCCCACTATATGCTTCCATCTAAGTTCAATATTGGAACACGAGTCCTGGAAACAATTGACATAGAAGTGAGGCACACAGGGGAAAACCTTTCTCAACATGTTGCAGAGGAGTGGAACATTTCTGACAAAATACATGCAATTGTCCATGACAATGCTAGTAGTATCACAAGTGCGGCACGAAAACTTCCGTATGCAAGCATAAGTTGTTTTGCTCACACTCTACAACTCTCTATAAATTGCAATAGAGAAAATCGAGAACATGTTAAGTGTAGCTAGTCGGATTGTTTCCCACTTTAAACATAGTACGTTGGCAACGTCAGAACTGGAAAATCAGCAAAGGTTATTAGGATTGGCACTGCATTCCCTTATACAGCAAGTTAAAACTCGGTGGAACAGCATACATGGAATGCTTGAAAGACTGATAGAACAAAGAAGAGCTGTTAACAATGTATTATCAGATAGAAGTGTAACAAAGGCGTCGGATTGCAGGAAGTTTGAACTTACTACAGACCAATGGGAGCTTATGGAACACCTAGAAGCCGCACTGAAACCATTAAAGGCAGCAACTGTGGTGGCATGTGGACAAGAATTCGTCACTTTATCGAGCGTGTTTCCTATCGCTCACAGTTTGATAAATAGGCATTTGAAAATAAACGAGGAGGATCATGAAGTTATCAAAAGATTCAAGGCAATTTTTATTACTGACTTGTCTGCTAGAATGAAATTTGATGATTTCGAGTTTTTGAGTAAGTCAACGGCTTGCATAGCTTCATTTCTGGATCCAAGATATAAGAGTCTGCACTTCCTCCCCGAAGGCTCCATAACAAGTACAGAAGAATTAATCAGAACTGTCTATCATGGACTTCCTACTAGGGACAGATTACGTACAGGAAACAGAAGAATGGGATGAAATTACAATGTATAAAACTGACTCTCCAATAAGACTGTCTGAAGATCCAATGAAGTGGTGGAAAGACAATTCTCATAGGTTTCCAAAATTAGTAAAGCTTGCAAAGAAGTATCTCACTATCCCAGCCACCTCAGTACCAGCCGAAAGAGTTTTCTCGACAGCAGGACTTATAGTTAATGCATCAAAAAGCAAACTGACACCAGAACACTCCAATATACTTATCTTCCTTAACAAGAACTTAGTAAAGTAAATATACAAAATATAGCTTTCGATAGGTCTTAGTTTAGACTCAACCATTATACCAGTTTAATCATTCGCTTCTAACTTATTTTAGACAAGTCGCGTTTCACATGTTTTGTGTTTACCGATCAGCTACAAATATTGACAAAATGGCTGTTGTGTTTCTAAATTAATGGTTGAAAATTAATGATTATAACAAAACCTGATAATTTAGGAAAATAAGATGTGTTTGGTAACGCTATACTGTAGAAATCTGAGATTAAAACCTATATCATATAATATTCTAGTTTATTGAATTTAATGTGCAAAGAATTGTAAACTTACAATTGCTGAGACCTTACATTAATGTTTGTAGCAATATAGAATTTGTTTCGGGTGCTTTCTTCCTTTCAGTCGTAAAAAAATACTAAACTGATTATGGTTAGGTACTTTTGCTCTTTAATTGTTTGTACTTTGTGCATCTAATTTGTAAATATGATGTAATATATGAAACAAGTACTTTCTTAAAATGTGTTACAAGGTTCGTTTTGGAGAGAGTAGCTTACAATAAAATATCTATGAAAATCGCACATATAAAACGAAAGCTAACGATATATACATTAAGATGTTTTCATACTATAACTATGGATGGTGCTTTATTTGAAAGTAAAACAACGTATTTCTCCTTACAAGAAATTCTGTATGAAACATGTATTTGCAGTTGTTATTGTTAGAGTTAAGATGTAGAAATGAAGTTGTATGATATGTACCAAATTTCATAATATATTTCTAGACGTAAGATAAACGGAACAAAAAAAAAGTGCTTTATTTTACTTTTCTTTAAGCATGGTAAAGCCGATTCACAATACTGGATTTAAGATGTTTGGTCGTTTTTATTTATTTTATTAATAATGATTCGCAATTTGCATTTTTGAAATAGGATACGAATAATAAATAAAAAGTTTGGCAAAATTTTATCTTATTGTACACGACTAGCAAAGTTAATGATTTTATTTTAACTGATTCTTCTTCTTCTTTCTCTCCGTCTTTTCCCACTTATATTACTTTTTGTAAATTATTAGTTGTGCATAAGTAGTATGAAATTGCTTTCTACGAACAGTTCATGTAAAGAAAGAAAAGGTTAAATTACCTTATGCATATTTCTTCATTTGAAATTACCATATTATAAAGGTTTGTTTAAATAATGAGCACAAAGATTCTAATTTATGAACTATTTTTATGTGCGCTCCAATATTGACTTTAAATGTATGATAGCCGTATAATTCAACGTACAGTATATATAGAAAGTGGAACCATGTGACGAATTTTTCACATTCACTGCTTTTGAAATTATTTGTAGTTGTTTAATAGTGTAAAACTGCTTTGCAATAAACACTTTACGTAAAGGAAGAAAGGACTGTGGATCTTACTTCAGCATTCACCTTGCATGCATGCAATTACTGTTATAAAGGTGTCATTAAATAATAAACTCAAAGACCCAATAGAAGACGTTCTATCCAAATCATAAATTTTCCCACGAAGCTACGCCTACAAACTACATTAGAATATGTTGCAGTATATACTATATAGTAAAGTTTCCAACGTTTTTTTTTTTACTTTCTTTCACTGTCCTTAGCTTCAGAATTTTTCCATGGCGACCTAATTGAGAATGTAGGCCTAACACTTGCACATATAGTGGGGCTATATTAAAATAACTTATTTCAGTAGTGTCTCTTCGATGCCCTTCCTAACACTTCGTTGCGATCTCACTATTCTAAAACAATGTAGACTTACACCAAGTGTCATTTCGCTGAAAATACTGGAACAATTCGCGAAACTCGTGTAAAGCAGCTGCTGCGTACACATTGGAAATATATGCTATTTAATGTTTGTAAACACGCGGAATGTAGATTGAAGAATTCTCGAATTCTCATTTTGAAACAATTTTCCAAACATAGTAAGAGTTAAATACTGCTAACTCAAGGTGTTCTCTATCCTCTCTTTTTTTTTTCAAACCAAGAATTAAAAGCATGAAAATCAAAAGAAGGATAAATTTCCTAGATGCGTTAACAAAAGGTTGGCTTATAAGCATACTTTTCACATCGGCACTATAATTGCTTCATATACTTCTGAATTCTAGAAGCACTCACTTTTATCCCTCGTACAAAGAATAGCAATATATAAGGAAAAAACTCAGATGCTAATAAATACTCTGAAAGATCAAGTCGGTAATTATCCATATACACAGACCGAAATCTTACTCTCCATCCCAAGATAGAAAAGGATTTATCTTAAGTTATATTTTCCTGTAAAGCGAAAATTATCTTCAAAATGATAACAACGGAAATTTTCCGCAAAAGGGAAAATTTCCGGAAAACGGTAAACTGAAATTTTCTGGAAAATCGGAAAATTTTCCGGAAAACGGAAGACGAAAATTTTTCCGAAAGACGAAAATTGTTCCGGAAAAGCGGAAAATGTGATTTCCAGAAGCCGGAAAATTATTTTTCCGGAAATGGCCATCCCTAATGGTAAACATTATTCATGTTTTCTGTTTGTAGTAATATTCTGAGGGCAGAACATTTCATAAAATAATGCTAGTCAAGCGATTAACTACCTCATTTAATATGACTTTTTGATTGTATTTCTTTAATAACTCGAAGCATTATTTAGTCAAAAGAACTATTTTCTGCATTAAAGTAATTGATGGTATATATATATATTTGGCATTTTTTCAACTTCATGTCATTATGTTTATTTTTAAGGGACATTGATGACTTTCTATTGAATACTTGTACTTTTTTTTGGGAGGGAAAAAGGTCCCCATCAAATGTCGAATAATCAGGAAAATAAGAAGACTGATGATTAGTATTGAAGACAGTTCATTTGTAACATCATTGTTTATTTTCAACGTCTAAGATTACTTTTCACATAAATAAATTGTACAATATATTTGAAAGGTTGCAGAATTTTATTATTTCCAAAAGATCATTAGTAATAGATAAGAAAGACTGGTGACAGTCTATTAGTTATAAGAATTATTTCATTGTGTATATTAATTACAAATTCTCTTGCAGCCTTGACACATTTAAAGATCATTCAGATATAAGTAATTGTGCGAGAGTAGTGTTCGAACCACATCATTGGTTCTAGAGGTATATTTCGTCAAACCATTTGAGAGCATCATCGGTCGTTGTAAGATGTTTCGGTTCCAACCCTTGTATTCGTACCGTGGTAGGGGAAGGAAAGTTGTTGTTTCGTAAGTACTATCACTCCTCTACTAGACTGCTTCTTCAGGCATAAAGTAGCCCTTTTTGGAGATTTCTTTGCTTGTATTTTCCGATCGACATAGTGTTTCTTTCCCTTCGGGTCTTCATTTGGATCGTCTAACACTAACCATCCGACATCAATCAAGCCGTACCGCTCTGAGGCCAACGCCTTTGGCGTGGAGGGAAATTCTTCCGGGCCTGAATAGCCTTGACAGTGAAGGGTCTTGCGGGCTTTGCTTCACGTCTGGCGCGCCGTCTAGAAGGCCATTATAAGATGTGACAATATTTTCACTCTCTTGTCAAAAACGTAACCAGAAATTCCTCTTATTAAGCTTTACAAATTTTAACTCTCTTTGTACAATCTTCTGATAATCTCAATATTCTTCTCATTCTTTCTTTAACTTGTTAAAGGTTGGTGCGATTTCTTCGGTTTCATTTAATTTCTTTCCATTTCTACTATCATGTATAGAATCTCTTTTGGTTTCATAGAAAGACCTTTCGTAATTCATCCTTGCAGTATAACAAAATTATGAGTATTTACGTTCACCTGAACTGATCTGAATATCCACCAATAACAACTTGACTAGCAACAGATTTGTTATCATATGAGTGATAATCGACGTGTCTTTGAGTTCTGTTCGTGTTATCGAACGACGTAGTCTTCTATCGTTTCAATTGTCGGTCAGCAAACCAGCAAACCTGAATGGAATACTGAGCATACACAAAGCTAATGCCTCGCTGAGACGTATTCTCAGTGCAATATGAAGCCCGACATTTTGTTAAGTTAAACACCTCACGTGTCTTCTCCAACCATTGATGCACCATTGTGAACATAATGTCAAAATTTACTAAGATCAAAGATGTTGTTGTTAGAGAATACGGAATGAGGATTTCATGAATGCCTTTTAATATTCTTCAGAAGCTGGTAGGAATCACTATTCGTGCTGTAGGTATGCAAAAATCTCGCTTACACATAGTTCTTGGTCGGGTACAACGAAATGTTTAGTAGTTCAGCAACATTGTGTCTTACCGCAACTGAGCTTCCGTAACGAATACAACCAGTAAGTGCTCTCCACTGATCAGAGACCACTCCATCAAGAGATATCAATTGTTTCACAACTTAAGAAACACAATTCTTTCTACAGTCGTTGTGCTATCTCCTCTTGACTATTCTAGCAATTTTCTTCTTACAAATTCAGCCACAGCCATAAACCATAGGTAGCTGTCACCATAGCCACCTTCTTCCATTTTATTCCTCTACGTTCTTCTGCTACTTCTTCCTTCTCCTCGTCTTTCTTCTGGGTTACTTTCCCTTCTTCCTCCTTCTCCTCGTCTTTCTTCTCGGTTACTTTCTCCTCTTCCATCCTGTTAGGATTTAGCTCCTGTTTTTCCTTTTCAGTTATTCTTCCACTCTTAAGTAGATGGTAATACAATTCTGTGTTTAAGTATCTTAAATCACTTTTCAGGCTCTGTAAGTCTTCTCTCTTCATTTTCTCTGACTCCAGATTATCCAGTGCACGTGGAGTAGGACGAGTCATTTTAGGTGGATTCTGTTGAGGGGACCTTCTCGTCAGATCAATGGACTGGATTTCTGACTCAAGCTGTTGGATTGTGTTCTCCATGACACGATGGGAAAACTCCCTCGAGCCAATCTTGTTCTTCAGTTCAGCTATGTCCTGTCTCAACTTGTTTTCGTAGGCATCAGGTTCCCGACTGCCTTGGCTGGTGGAAGGCAACGAGCCGTCATTGATTCTATCCTTGTTCATAGAGTCCCCTGGAGTAGCCCCCCGCCGGAGATCCGAATGGGGGGCTATTTTACCTCCGGATGATTTTGCCCCAGAAGACTCCATGACCCTCGTCGCCGGGACCTCCACTCAGCGATCACAGTTAAAGGGTTTTATAAGGGACCGGCGACGGACCTCCTTCCCTTTAACTCACACTGGTCTCTTAGGTCTTCTTTAGGAAAGATTTAAGAAAATAGAATAAACAAGAAATTTAAGAATGAAATAGAAAGAAAAATAGATTTTAAAATTTAATATTTAACATTGCATCTGGTAAGGTCTTTGTCGGGTCACCAGGATGCATAAATTCTCAAAGGATAGGAGTCTCATGCCCAAAGAGTTAAACCTGCAGAAATTCAGACGTTGCAGAGGGAGACTCGTTCATATCTGCCATGAGACTATACTTGGAAGAATTGTAGTAACTGGCTGGGGATGGAGAAGATTAAAAAGAAACTCAGTTGGACGCTGATGAGGCGTAATGAGGATGCAGTGAAGAGAGAAGACAGAAGAAGAAAAAAATAAATAATTAGGACTTTGTCTTCAAAAGATAAAATACTAAAGAATGAAGATAAAGCCCCCTCCCATGAGAAAAGCAAGTTGATTGTTTTTGTAGTATATTGTCGGAGTAGTGCATAGTGATTTTCTGTCTCTGGGTCGAACTGTGACTAAAGATTTTTACAGGGATGTCTAAAAGGGACTACGAGATGATGTTCGTCGAAAACGTTGACATCTGGACAGTCTCCATCACGATGATGCTCCATGTAATGCACCAACACTGGTCTTGGACTTCTTACCATGATCGGTATCCGCGTTATTCGCCCAGTATAGGCTCGATATTCTTGTGGCGCTTGGGTTTGTACCTCTACAGATGTTGGTGCATAATTCCAATTACATATAATTACATTCCAAAATGAATTATATCCGAAGTATTTAATATTTTAATACATTACTTTGGATGTAATTTAGTCGTTTTAAATCACTAGTTTTGATTAAAGATTAGAAAGGAGAATCATGTCATTAAGGAAGTAAATAATTAAAGAAAAAAGTATACACATATTATAGCAAAGTAAAATGATCTTATTAAATTATTAATTAATGTACTACTCACCTGTTAATGAGACAATTTAGCTTGTTTCCCAGATACCAGCTCGTCTGTATTCAAGCGATTTCTGTGTTTCGTTTTGATTAATATTATAAAACGCAGAGAAACTTTCGTCACACAAATAAGTTGAGGATGGTAGGAGGTGTGAAATGCCGTATCTCTAAGATCCTTGTACTCGTTGCGAGCGTGATTCCATTTTTTTTATTTCTGGCATTAACAACAGTAATTCGAGCACAAGTTTAACTGACAGGTGCTTCTTCTAATCACTGAAGTTCTGCTAAAAGTGATCTACCAAACAATTTTCATATGGTTCATCAAAAGTATATTTATGTTATAGCCTCAGAGAATTAAGCGTGATAATGTCATGCCTTTTATCACTGACATAGCAACTTACAGGGTAAAGTCTGGGAAAGTTGTTAAGTCATTTTACCCAAAAATAATTCACATAACTTTGCCTACCCCATGCCCTGCACCGAATCAATGAAATCGTACTGGAGTGGACCAGCTTGTTCCAAACGTGAAAAAAAAAGTAGTGTCCGGCCTGGCTACAGTGCTTCCGCGAGTGTGCGCATTATGTATCCTTGCCCGTTCAACCCATTGTAATTCGTTAGAGTACTTGCATTAGTGCTTATATAAAATATTTACTACAATAATGTTGACGTGGTGAAATCAGTTTTGGTCAGTTGCAACAGAGATACTACAGCTGTTATCCCGATTTCGCATGATCTGATGTTTAAGTCAGATCTGAAAGGATTTAGGTCTATATGAAGACCAACTTCTCTAAATTGGCAACCCCTATAACTTTCTGGAAAAACGCGGTCCTCAGCGTTGTAG
The DNA here is from genome assembly GCA_022664845.1 of Lepisma saccharinum. Classification (NCBI taxonomy): domain Eukaryota; kingdom Metazoa; phylum Arthropoda; class Insecta; order Zygentoma; family Lepismatidae; genus Lepisma; species Lepisma saccharinum. Next base: position 84,503 of record JAGDQP010001170.1, on the reverse strand, counting down.
TTAAAATGAAAAACAGTGTCAAGAAATATTTTCAGAGATGTGAAGGAAATATTTAAGGGACTGTAACTAAATAGAATTTTAAAGACCAATGCTGATGACCGAACCCTGCTAAAGATCAAAAGTGTTTTGTGAACAGATCATTTCAGTTTAGACGTTTTCGAAGAGGATTTTTCACCTGGAGGCACTTTAACAGCTCCTCTAGACATCTGCAGATATGAAGAAAAGTTTCTCCAATTACCAAAATGTTGACAGTGGACCATCCTTTTCATTTGAGCATTTACAAATGACTATGGTGATGTACTCCAATTCTAAGATGAGTGTGCAAAATAGAATTTTCTTAATTAATGGCACAGACGAAAACAATATTCATCTTGTGTAATATTGAATTACGTTAAGTTTGAATAACTTTTTTTTCATGAAACATTCTAACATTAGAAAAGCTAATGAAATAATCATAATCCATAAAATCAGTTTATTTAAAAAAAAAATCCTTAACCAAAATTCGTGAGATTAACACGAAAACAACTAAATTCCCTGTCCATAACACTGTCTCGTTTTGACTTCCTACGCTCACTGTGCTTTATACCGGTAATTTACATCAACATTCGTTTCGAAAATGAACATATCAAACCGCTTGACAATTCATTCAAATAATTACAAAATAAGACACCATTTGATAAACTTTTTTTTTTACTTTTGGTAAAAAAAAATAATATTTCAAAAGCCATTTTATAGCTCTTATTTAGATATAGTTTGCTACTCTTCGGGAGCTGCTCCATTGTAATCACTTCATGATCCTTGTACTCCTTACCTTTTTCGTATTTGAAACAATCGAACAAAACCAAACGTAACCTAAGCTAACTTTAGTTAACTTAGCGTATTGAATCTGAAGCCAAGAATGGATAAAATATGAAAATGCATGGAAAAATGAAGAGCACAAGGTCCGTGAAGTGATTATAATGGAGCAGTACTGGATTGAGTGGACCTTCGAAATTTGTTCGGAAATAATGTACTGAACATGGTGATTTCTCGTCCAGTGGAGTATCCGAAGAGCATCCGGAATATTTCTACGTCATCAAATTCCGAACTGTAGTTATTACGATAGTTTGATTTCTAATATATTCAGCAAAAATGTTCATGGTGATGCGGCTATACAAAACAATTCTCACAAGTTATAGATTTAATCATTTTTGTCCTCCATTAATAGCAAAATATAAATATGTAATTTAAAGACTTTAGAAATGATCACAATATAAAATTAAAATTATATTACCTATTTGGAAACCCATGTCATTGCATTCTATATAGGGCCGCAGAACCAAAACTTCTATCGACAAAGGTTTCCATCGAAACTGAAGCAATATGTAATATTTAATTCTGTAATTTACTTTCAACAATGATAATAAATCACTATTAACACAGACAGACTGGTTTGAAACATATAAATGATCAATAATAACATTGTTAAAATTCTATAAAGTTTTCAACGGTTATTTTCTTATGAAGAATATATTAGTAATTGGTTATACAAAAGGTTATGCTTAGTAATTGTTTAATTTTGTTGAAATTCAAACATTTAATCGTCTAATTTTTAAATATATATATACACTTAATATAAATCATCATCATATTCAACCATTTTCTATCCAATACTGGATGAAGGCCTTAACCTATTCTCTCCACATATCTCGGTCTGCTTCTATCCTCTTCCATGTAGCACCTGAAAAACGTTTAATTTTTCACCTACGCATCTTCCATTTGGACGCCGTCTCGGTCGTTTCTTTTTTCTAGAAATCCAATGTAGTACATTTTCCGTCCATCTTCCATCTGCTCGTCTAGCCGTGACCGGCCCATCTTCACTTCATCTTCTTCGCAGTCTTGATTATATCTTCTACCTTTGTGTGCGAATTCATTCATTTTTCTTCTTGTCCCTCCTAGCTTTCCCTGGCATGCATCGCTCCATTACTCTTTGTGTGACTCTCAATCTTTGAGTTCTTTGCGCATTCAGTGTCCAAGTTTCACAGCCGTACATCATTACAGGTAAGACACATTGATTATAAACTTTACGCATGAGACAAATTGATTTTGAAGATCTAAAAGTGGCGGTTTTCCTCTGATAAACTTCTTTCTCTCTAGTCTAGTATTTTGTTTCAGCTTACATCTCACCATCCTATGATCACTCGAGACTTTGAAACTGATCAGAACAGACACGTCTTGCAGAATTTCCCTGTTATTCGATAAAACGTAGTCTATTTCGTGTTTGGTCCCATTTGGGAATTTCCATGTCCACTTCCTCTGGGGCGGTTTCTTGAAAAATGTATTGGAAATGAACAGTCTGTTGGCTTCTGAGAATTCCACTAATTTTTCTCCTCTCTTGTTTCTTTTGCCAAATCCAAAGTTTCCCACTTTCGTGTCACTGCTCTGCTTGGTTCCTACTTTCGCATTGAAGTCTCCCATTACAATTTTGTAATGCGATTTGCTACTATCCAAAATCTTCTGTATCTCCTCGTATAAGTCTTCGACTTCCTCCTCCGGGTGCGAGATTGTTGGAGCATACACTTGTATAACTTCTATACTGTAACTCTTGTTTATCCTTATTATTACTCGTGCGATTCTATCTGGAATTCCTTCAATTTCTGTGATCCATGTCCTCAAGTATTTGTTTATTATAAAGCCAACGCCTGTCGGTTTTCCATTTTCTGTTCCTTTGAAACTTAATATAAATATAAGGATTTAAGCTATATGAAGGTGACCAAATGTTTTCCAGTGATTTCGAGGAGAATCTGGATAATTCAACTTCTTGCTTGATACTTTTTATTTATTGTCTTTGAATTTAGAGTTTAGAAATGACAAGCGGTTTATTCAATCAGAAAATTGATAATGTCATTCATTCTAGGGAAGAGAAATAACAAAAAGAGCATGGGAAGGTAGGGGAATATTGCGCAGTTAAGGAATTTTTGTTTTCAACACCTTACTATTGTGCATATAAAGAATGACAACTACGTGATTGTAATATTTGAACTTTGTACTTCCATATAAACTCTGTTTTACGACAATTGCTGCTATTCAATTTTGAGAAATAATTATTTACATTACACTCAACGTTTGCGTAATATTACCCACCCCGTAAGGGCTTATTGCACATGGTGTGGGGTAATTCTTCGCGCATATCAAAAGGCAAAAATAGGTTTACCATATATGGTTCATCAAAGACTGTAACATTTTTTCTTCACAAAATAAGGCATGTTTGAATTAAGGAATTTTGATTTAGTATACTAAATAAAGAGCATTGATTTAAGTCAAACAGTTTATTAGTTATAAAATATTATTATGAGAACTATCTTCACTATTATTACCATACGTTCACAAACTATAAAACATAAAATACTGATTATTAAAAAAACATTAATAAAATATATTTTCTCTATACGACTATGATATTAATTCAAAATGTAAACAGGTAGGCCATACATTTTAGCTCTGTATGAAGAATTTTGTAAGTGCTTATCATGATAACGCAGAGGGGAGGGGAATATTGCGCTGCAAATACGTGTGCGCAGAATTACCCTACGACAACCTTTGAATCTAAAACGCAATATAACCGAATCACAAACAGAAAATAAGTCAATGTTGCCATTAAATTATATATGAGCTCCTGCGTAGCCTAGTCGGCAGCGCGCTCGACTTCAGTCCGAGCGTTCGATTCCCGGTGGGGAGCTCAAAATTTTCGGTATTGACCCAGCATCGTGAGGACAATTGCGGAGCTGCTGTGAATATAGGGCAGTGGCGATCACAGTGAGAGCTTCGGCTCTCCTCTCCCAACCCGTCTGGTCAGCGTGGGAGCAGTAGACCAACTCCTCCCTTCGGGGAGAGGCATCATCCACTATTGGATTGAATATGGCTGTGATTTATATATATACACTACTTACCTCTAATGCAAAATAACACAACATTCGATAACACATCTACTAAAGACGCCAAAGAGTGACCACCACATCGCTGAAGTAATTGGACAATATGCCACTAGAAACCAACACTACCCAATGCCAAATAAATTATATTAAATAGCGTGAAAATTTCCCTACCCAATATTACCTACCTGTGTACTATTCCCCCACCCTCCCATCCATTTCAAGGATTCATTGGAAAAGTAGAGAATACAAAATTAGGACTCCCTGAAAAGAATTACGTCGGATAGTCCTAGATAGGGTTGCCACCTACTGATGAATAAATTACAGGAAGCTAAAAATAATAATAATAATACGGAACAAATCTGAAATAACCTAAAATGAAATTAAATAGTTTGGCCCGCAGAATTTAAGGTCCAATCGCAGTGGGTTTTCCCGCCTTTTTCGTTTTGCGTCAGTTATTCAAAATTCATTGTAGGTAAACAAAATTTAACTTTCACGGACCAAAGCTCTTTTCGTATTTCAATAATGAGTTCAATTAGTTTTAAGGAAATATTAGTAATTACTTCAGGATTATGTGCAGACACTTTTGGGACATTATTCTGCCCCAAAAGTGCCTGTACTCAAACCTGAGGGAACCAGTAGCATTTCTTTAAAACTAATTGTACCCGTTATTAGTCCATCACTCTAAATGAAACAGGGAAAAATAATCGAAGGATATTAATTTTATTCCTCAAACCTAGGAGAAAAAAAATATTAAAAAAGGATTTTAAAAAAACGTATGTCGAGTCGTGTAATGTGAGCGACTTTTAAGCAGTAAAATCAACCTTGAGGGTGAAACTTTATATTAACTAAATGAGTTATCAGATGCATTTCCGTAGGTATTTTTACGTGTAGAACACAAATTTCACCATGACAATGTTCGCAAATTGAATGTTTTTAAAGCAGAAAAAAATTGACTAACATGTAAAAAATAATAAATTTATTTTCCGATCCATATTTTTTTTTTACTTTTTAGTTCATTTTTCTTTGCTTAAAAAAGCGTGTTGTTTTTTTTAAAAATAATCCTTTTTTCATTATTTTTTTTCTAGATTAAGAGAATCTCACACCCAAATCCTAACGTGTTCTGCAACCAGTCAAAACACAACATCGTTGCAGGCTAGTATTTATTTTAGGATAAAGAAGTCCATATTAAATTATTATTTTTTAAATAATTACAGTTAACTGGATTATTCTTACGTACGTCTAATGATTAAATATTGTATAGTAATCGGAAGCAAGCAAGTTTACAAAATTTTTAAGAAATCGGATGATGAAAAGTGAGTTAAAAATCAATTACAAAATTTGTACCAGAGATGTGAAATATGATTACAGAGTAAGTTAATAAAAAGCGTGTAATAAAAAATAGCCAGGGATAAATGCCTTAATCAAGGGAAACTTCCCGGTAAATGGTAACACTAAACTATACTCCCTTTTGGGTCTTTCTCAGCCCAACCTCCGCTTGTCTTCAGAGTGGTATTTGTAGAACTGAGGGGAACTAACTATTCCCCATCTTTGATTCTCGAGGTCTCCCCTTTAGCAACCTCGATTTATTCCAGCTTTTTAATCTTGTGACTCTAATGGCCTTGCAAGGTCTTTTGAAGTATGTGCTTGTTAACAACTCTTCCCTTGAAACTTTTATGATCGTCATAACATCTCAAAAAGACTACATATCATGGTCATTATGCCTTTCCTGGGAGATAGAAAGAATAGAAATGAGGTATTATTTAACTTACCATCCCAGTATTCGAGTAGTATTGCATTTGGAAAACAAAGAAAGATCCAAATCGGAATGATCTGAATTTGAGCATACAGAAATGTTGTAACCCACACTATAAAGTTGTTTAGAAAAAAAAAAATTACCACAAGTTACAGATACATGACGAATATAGTATTATTGCCAACAAAACTATTGAAGGCACTTAGGGTGATATTTTGGCATATAAATCTTTGCTCCTTATATGAATTTGAATGCCAAAGAAACACAAAAATATTTTTTTTAAATGTATTTGTGGGTTACACAATTTCTGCAAAAAAATCCCTCATTTGTTCATGGTTCAATGACCATCAGATAACGATGTAATCGCTGATCCAACATGATTGATACATTTTTAGAATAAGATATGAGTTTAAAATTATCTTCAAAATGATAACAACGGAAATTTTCCGCAAAAGGGAAAATTTTCGGAAAACGATAAACTGAAATTTTCTGGAAAGCGGAAAACGGAAAATGTGATTTCCGGAAGCCGGAAAATTATTTTTCCGGAAATGGCCATCCCTAGTTTCAAGCAGTTTTCTTCTTATAAGGAAACTGTCTCCGGTGGGACACAAAAATCAGCATAAAACTTCCACAGTGCATTGATAATATGTTCAAAAGAACACTTCTGTTCGTTTCGAAATTTAGAGGAACAAGTTTTCGAAATTTTATTCTGAACGCCTAAATGGCAGGCAACACTTCATACACATGTGTTGAAGTTATTGCATTTCCCATTCACTTGTATATAAAACGTTGCACTGAAGATAATTTGAATGTTAGATTAAGGTTATTGATGAAGTTGACGTGCTACAAATGCGAATGGTATATAAATACAGGGTGACCCAAAGAAACTTCCCAGTTTCGTAACTAATTAATTTCCAGAAGAAATCCTTACACATGCCCCTTTTTAATTTCAGGGGTAATGTGCCATCCATCGTGGTCAAGAATTTGCACGCTGTCCTACTTTACTGTCGAATTTCGTTCCTGTGTTCGTAACAACTTTTGGGCTTCAAATGTGACTAAAACGTTCCACAATGATTAAGGTACCTTTTGTCTTGTTTTGAGGTTTAGCTGTCGAATTCGAGTTTCGTGCTCTAAACGACAAAAAATAAATCAACTTTGGATCTAAAAAAAACACTTAAATATATCAGTTAGTTCTGCAACTGGGTAGCTCATTTTTACGTATGTTGTATAGCGTTAAGATCTCTTTCCTACAGTTATATTTTTTTTGCTTTCGGAGTCCACTTCTCGACATTGTCCCTTGTAAGGTCTTCAGTTTAAAACTGAACTACAACCACCATATTTTAATGTATCCTCAATGAGAATAAAATCCAAGATTCCTTTTTACAAACCAAGAGGGGAAACCACCCATCAACCTAGGAAACAATGGAAATATAATAACGTTACAATATTATTTGCAGGTAGTGAACATAAAACACAAAGCCACTATACGTGGATAACACTTTCTACTAAACAACTAGCTCCAGTAAACTTGGCAATTATTCAGTTCACTGTAGGCGCACCTGATTTCGTAAACTAAACTGTAAAAAAAAGAGAAAAAAAAGAGGTTTATTAGTTATTAACTCTGCTGTTTACTCGGATATTCAAGTTTTCCCGTCACTTGTTTCCTCTTCAACATTTTAAACATGATAACAAGCATGTATGCTAGAAGCTAGTATGTAGATGAAGTAACACATCTGTATAATGAAATTTCTCTCTGGAGATGAGAAAAAATTTGCATGCTGAGAAAATGTTTCCCTTTCCCACTCTTCTCACGTGGTATGATTGATTTTATACATGACAGAGCAATGAACACTACCGTTAAATATGTGCTGATACATTCCTGAAGAAAGCTAGGCTACTATAGGCTATACGTGTTTAGAAATTTCCTGTAACTTGGATACAGTAGAAGTCCGATATTCCGGCACGCTCTGGACCGGTGCCAGAATACCGAAAATGCCGGACTTTCGGGCAGTACATATTACTACTGATATAGACTAAGCCGTACAGCGAAAACAATGAACTGAACCTGTGTGTGGTGACAGCCGAGATCAGGCGAGTAAAGTCCGAACGCTTCCGATTGATTCCGAACAATGCTGATTACGTCTAACAGTACTGTAGTAGACGCGTAGTGGACACTTCCGAGTTGCTCCGAACCGCGCCAAGCGCTTTCAACTGTCATTCACAAGCGTTTACAGGAAAAAAAAAGAAACTGGGATGGTGCCGGAAAATCATTCGTTTCGGACTGTTGGATGCCGGTCTATCGGACTTCAGCTGTAATAAAATTCAGCCACCTTCCGGGAAAAGAAATTAAAAGCCTCAAGCGAGATTTGAAGGGATTCTTTAGAAGTGGCATCGTTATATTACTTACATGAGCTATTCTGTTGCTCCATAGATGGTGCTCTATTTTCTCATGAATTGATACTTAAAGTTACAGAATTTAAATCATATTCATTCAGATACTTAAACGCAGAACAAACTACAGTCATTGCAATTAAGAAAATACATTTAAGAGTAACAGTAGAATAACCTATGAGGGCGGGCCTTAATTGTAAAACTGCTTTTTCACAGAAATTTTATGGCGGCTTTTAGATTTCCTTCCTGTATACATTGTTAAAGCGTTTATTTAAATAGTTTTTTTTAAAATATTCTTTGTGATTGTTAAATCCAGATAATTTAATTAGTGATTTGGTTGTTCTCAGAAAATAAAATAAGTACTATCAATTTAGATACGAAATATACTCAGGTTAGCCCCAGTTAAATCATTTGAATTTATTTATGGTCTTTTGACATCACAGGCTCATGCCAAGATAGGGTAGAGAAGGGGATAATAGTCGGCCAGGGGCAGTTAGTAAGTACCATTCCAGCAGTGGTCTGGTGTGATAAGAAAAACCTGTCACAATGGACGCCCGCTGGGATCATTCCCAGTACCTTGCGATTGTTAAGCCAACCCTCTGCTAATTGAGCTACGGTCGCTCAATAGTTAAAACCATTTATCGCTACAATAAGATATAAGTGGAAATGGTGAATTAGATTGTGGTTGCAAAAATACTATTTCTTGGACGTGCACAAAGAGAAGAAAAAAATACAATCAATTACATGCAAAATACAGAAAATAAGAAATATATTAGGGGAATAACCCGAGTTTTCTCGTGACGGATAGAGTATGTAATTCACAGTGTATAAGAAGTATTTCCCGCCAAAAGCAACAATTAAAAGAAATCAGAAAACTAAATTTAAAGATATTATAATAAATAAATAATACGATAAAGTAAAGCCTTTATTATTATACTTTTTACTGTGGACATTTTTACCTCTACGAGTATTGTTCCTCCAACTAAGCATGAAGTTCAGGAAATAGCGCGCATCTCAACATATATTAATACGTGTAACTCTATTCATTTTAGTCTTTACGTTACACACATTTCATTTTAAAGCTTTGAAAATCACAATCCATGAATGTATTTTATTCCTTGCGTAGTCATGGACCGTATAGTGAGCTCCAACTGGGTGAACTACTAAAGAAGTGAACAATACAGGCTTGTGTTACGATTTGTATCAATAGTTTCAAACAACATTAAAATTCCAAACATGAAGTTTTAAATACTTCATTAAAATTTGTATTAAACATAATAAAATAAAATATACTACACTACACACTACACTAACAAATCACTGACATTTCTTGCCGAGCTCGACAGTGTTGTACTCAGAAGCATAAGGCCAGCATATCCAAGGTTCCGGGTTCGAATTCCGTCTGCAGCATGGCTTATATAAGCACCCTTATATATGACACACAATAACCAGAGAGATTAAGAAAAAATACCGTACACATATTTTCTTCTTAGAACCAAGACATGTTTTATGCAAACGCCGCTTTCTAGCGACTTGAGAACCGCACGAACGCTGCGTTCTATAAAACAAATGAGCAATGAAGCAAATGAGTATAGTTATGCAAATCTCGCCCGATTTCGTTCGGTCGCGTTCTCAAACACAGCCGTTCACGTGAAGCTAAAACAATGGATATGTTTATAAACTACCTCTCCTCCAAAGAAAAATGAAGGAAGAGAAATTAAGATGGTAGTGTTGCCAGGAGTTCAGACCATTTGCTAAACACGTTATTTATATAGCTCATTTGAAAAACGCAGTGGCAACACTAATTTGCTCTTTTTTTTTTTGCACGAGTTACTCCTATGGGGTTTGTGCAGGTGAAAATATCGAAAAGTGTTGCCTATTTCAGAGTCCAGTTCCTCAGAGGTTTCCCTACAAATGGTTGCGGGAACGTCCCGCTGGTAGTGTACCTACTTGTATGAAGAAGGGAGAGTTTCGAGACAGAACGTCTTACAGACGAAATAAAAAAAAAAGTAATTTGGGATTCATCTTCAGATGAACATAAACACCGAAATGTGAGATAAAAACAATAGATTGAAGTGTGTACTACGTTCAACCCAGAATTCGAAGGAGTAGATGCCAAGTTTAAACTTTTAATATTTGATAATTATGTTTTATTGCTTTTATTATTTGCGGATAAACTGTATTTGCATAACTTCATCATAAGCATTACTACTTTTTAATCCTGTCGCCGCCAAGTGTCTTCATAACAGGATCGATATCATTATTTTCAATTTGAATTTATTTATAGCCTTTTGGCATCTTTGGCTCAAGCCAAGGGAGGTATGTAGAGAATGAGGAAGGAATCGACCAGGTGCCATCCCAGCATCCGCAGACCTAGGAAAATCTCATTCAGAATAGTCGGTCGTGGGATTCGAACCCACGTACCTACTCATTGCCAATTCCAAGTGCACGTCTTTACCGTCTGAACTGCTGAGCTGAGTGCTCAGAACACCAAAATATGCGTACCGGCAGTTGCTCTATTCCAGGTTTTTGGGAGTAGGGGATTGTTATTGAGGTAGAGGGGAAGAAGTGATTATGAATTATTGACTTTTCTTCATAATCATTTTTGACCTGAAGCAGAAATCATAGGTGTGAGGAAGGCAGTGGCGAGTCCAGAGATAGGGCGCGCACCCTCTGAAGATAAAATACTTTATTTTTTATAGCAGCATTTCAACAAGTTATCACAGGAAAAGTTTCCATTCGATTCTGGAAAAATCTAATTTATCTAGAAATATATTTTGTTTAGGATATCCGTGTCATATTCAATGAGAAAACCTAGCAATATGAGGCGAAATATAGTTTATACTATAAAAATCATTTAGTGGGAAAATATTGAAAATGTCCCTTTTCTATTCTACCAGAGCCCCCTCCTCACGAAAATCCTCAATTGGTGTGTGTGTGCACTTAATATTGCTTCGCCGTGGGGAAAATCCTGGCGACGCCCTTGTGAGAAACATACTTGTCGAACTTCAGCTTTCTAGATCATCGGAAAGTGCATTTTCAATATCCGGGTTGAGGGGTGTTGTTGGTGTACTTATTTAATGGGATAATTGCATCCTTTCATTTTCCCGTAATTCCAACTTATCTTCATTCCGAATTTCAGCTTCTACTGTAGGTCCCGTTCATAGAACGTCATCTTTATCCAATGGAAGGCAATGGCAAACCAAAATAGGTTCATCTTGTCCAGAGTCTTTAGGGTAAATATCTGCCTTCGGGCAGAACACCCATCATCATCATGCCAACACAGAGTCGTACCTAAGGATTTCATTGCCCGGGGTGAGTACAGGGCTTAGTGCCCTCATCCTACCTCCACCTGAAATTATTTAATGCAAGTAAAGCGTTTATTGCGATGTCACATGACAATCAGTTTCATTCATTTCGCCAGTCCTCATAGATTAATATCAACAAATGGGGAATTGAAATAGTATTATTATTTTATGATTTATATCTTTTTAATAAAAGTTAGAATTTTTTTCTGAGTTTCTCAGGATTTGCTTGTAGATGGTAGTAGAAACAATTAATAATTAAAGCGTTCTGTTTTCCCCGTTTATTATTGATTCAATTTATAACTTGTCGTATTTTTGTGTTTCAAAAATATGGTCACCCTAGGTTACACCAAAATGATTCTGAAGCCTTTGTAAATTACTAACAGCGGTATATAAAGAGGGCTGGTGCTAAAGAGGACTAGAGTATTCCGATATAAAGAATACATTTTCACTTCTCGCATATATAGAAGGCCCTGGCAACACTGCTAATTGCATCTATTCCCACGACGTGTCGTAAGGGACAACAAGGTACAAAAGAAAAGCGTTTGCAGCCTGATTTCAAGCCGCACGCGTCAATGGCGTTTGCATAAAAGCAGTTATGCACTTTTAATCCGTCGTGCTTCTTGAAAATAGACTGCAACGTTCTATCTTTTTATCAGTTGCTTGTCACTTAAGTAGCTGAGAAATAAAAAAAGAAGAAAAAACGAAAAAAATGAAGATGTTGGGGTTGCCAGTGCGTTTTGTACATAAGCTATATAGGAAACGTGATGGTAACAGGCCTGAACGCCTGGTAACACCACCTTCTTCACTTTTCATCCTTCGTTTTTCTCTGAAGGAAAAGTGTTTTATAAACATATCCATTGTTTTAGCTTTTAGCGTTCTGTAGATCATCGACGGCTGTGTTTGAAAACGCGGCCGCAGAAAATAGAGCGAGATACTCATAAATATACTAATTTACTTCCATTGTTTAATAGAACGCTCGGATCGTGTGGTTTCAAATTCGCTTAAAATCGGCGTTTGCATAAAAGCAGCCTTAGGCACGATGTCAATCACTTCAGTACTAACGAGTAAACACTTTTAACATAATGTGGAGCTACGGTCCTTAACCTTATTACGGAACCCCATTATTTTATATATATATATATATATATATATATATATATATATATATATATATCCGCGGACCAGAACCACTTAACTGAAGTTTTAACACCCTATAGAGCATAATATTTGCTGTTTTTCGTGAATATTATACTATTTATAATTATTATATTTTTATTGGAATGATTCCATACAAATTTAAAATTAAAGATTGAAGTTATACCGATATTATGACACATCTATACAAAACGTTACATGAAAATGAAAGCTACACTGTAAAAAGTGGAAACACGAAATGGATGAAAGTTACTCCGCTTTATGGAGAAATAAAAGTCGAAAATTAGCGTTTTGTTGTATTTACTCTTAAACGTGGATATAGTGCAAGCCTTTTAGTGGAAAGATTGGTAAAATTAACTTCATTTTAAAGTTAAACATTTTATTTGTCATAGCTTAACCTTAACTGAAAATGGGTTGAAACTGACCAAAGTGATTTGTTCGTGAACGTTCGACTTATTTTACGTTTAAAACTCGGTCATTTTCTAATCGAAGTGTAAGCTAAACTGGCAATTTTGAGGTTACGTACTTTTGTGGATGAAGTTTAAGCCTTGGTTGGATATTCTATAATCCAGTAACCGGAGTAATGTTACTTGCTTCTCACTGAACGCCACGCTATTTTGAGTGTTTATATTGCCTTTACACTGTGAACAGTAAACAGTTCACTGGTGGACCGAGAACGGCAAGGTTTGCATTGGCGGAAAGAGAAATTAAGTTAGGTATATATTTTTACACTGTAGCAAACATATCTCTCCTTTTTTCAGAAACATTCCTCGTAGTAAAATCAAGAACGTGTTAAGGATTAATTCCCTTCGCAGTAAAACTCTAGCTATAGATATCACTCGGAAAGCCAGAAACACCAACTTCCTTCGTAGCTAAGTGGCAAGAGCGTCTGACCAGTGTGCTTGTGAAGTAGGTTAATCCAGAAAGTGAATGCTGCTCAGCTGCCTCCATTTTTTGGATGAACGTTGTGTCTCCTATTTTTACAGTGTAGAAATAGACTCTATGAATATAATTTGTACTAAGTTTAACTTTATTTACCACCATTATTGGATGGAAAAAGGGAGTATTAATGAGAACGCTGGAGCTGCACTTACAAGACTTGTTCACAGAGATTGAGGTCTGCAACGTATTTTCTGAGTTCTAACTCTACTTTTTTAAAATGATTTCTTACTTACTTTTAAGATTATACGGTACACGAAAGAAGAGAATGAGTTTTCGTACAAGTATGTGGTTAGGAAAGGCATCAATATCGTTTCGGCTCTCTTCGATAGTTCCGGCTAGTCTTCTTGTAGACGAGCCCGAAAATTTGGAAGAGGCTGTTTCTTGAACTACAATTTCAATACACCATTCCTAGATATTTCCATAAGTTCGTCTTTCTCTGCTGCTGTGCACTCCTCTAATTCATATACATTAAGTACAAATAATTCTCTATTCCAGTTTTTTTTCTTGCATCAGGAATATAAAAATATTCACGAAAACTACACCGTGTACGCTTCAAATCTTTCAAATATCGTGCGATAATCAATGTGTCCTCAGACAACTCCTAGTCAGTGGAACCAAAGAAATGTATGAGTTTTGGGAATGACTGAGTTCGAAAGGCAATGGTGACGGAATTCCAACACTTTGATCATTACTTTGATCTTTTCTTCAACTACTTCTCCCTTTGAAGATTCAAGTATATTTATATGGGCGAAGATATCTTAAAGATTTTACTAACCAGAAAAATTGTTAAGAAATCGGTGAGGTGAAATCACTTTTTATCTTGTTCCTCAGTTTCCGAAAACGAGTCCTAACTCTGACTCGTAGATGTTGCTGGTGTTTTCTGGCAACGCTGTTCAAAAAGTATTGAATTCAGCGCTTTGTTCTTCATAAATCTGAAAATCTCTACTGATTCATTTAAGGTCTGCTTTGGCTTCTCTGATATCTACTTTGCACCTAGAACTTCCTTATGTATTCAGCAATGATACCAACTCACCAACAGTATGATTTCTTTCGTTTAAATATCATCCTGGAATGAAAACGTGCCGAGTTGTAGATTCTCCTCCCACACCACAGCGCAGTTTTAAAACTAATTGTGTTCATTCAAAGATACAAACACGTAATTTTTCGAATACGTCGAACGCAATATTGCAACGATCTCAGAACCTTGCAGGTGAAAAGAGCAGCCAATATTATATAAGGTTTGAAAACGGTGTATATCCTCTTGGCGAAATTTCATGGTTAGTTTCGATAATGTTTCCATCATCCCTCTATTGTTCCTTCTTTTCTCTAATTTGTATTGCAAAATATTACAACTTTCCTTTCAGCGTTCACGGACCCTTCCCCCCAAGTTTTCGCGGACCACAGGTTAAGGATCGCTGAGGCAGAGTATAGCGTCAGCTAACACATTTCCATTACCGGTGACATCATTATCGGTATCAGCTGTTCTCTTCACTCTTGTCCCATAGTAAACAGCATTTTTTAATACCTTGCAGATGGACTTGGATGATATTGTGTATCATGAAGGGGGAATCCAGTCGCAGTGAACAGTGACTGATGACTTAATCTTACCAACGGTGTGAGGGCACGATCCCTTTCAGAAGCAATCTGAATACTGTTCTGTGGATCGCTTTTTTGGACAGTTTGTTTACGACAAAATCAAGCACCTATAAATGTTTAGTCTTACCTGTGGTATTACAGCAAGGTCTTTATGAGTTGCATGTCCAAACCTAGCATGTCTTTCTTAACAAATAGTAAAGAATAAACTTTCTTCGTTCGCAGACGCTAGCTGTATCGTTATATTATTTCTTTTAATTTAATTAAAAACGGATTTTTTTTTAAAAAAAAACACGCTTTTTAAGATGGACTAAAAAGTAAAAAATAATAAATTGAATTAATCTTATGAATCGAAAAATGAAAGCGTGGGTGCTGTTAGATAGGTAATTTGGGGCATTCCCGATACCCTAAGCATATATATGTGCACAGAGCTCTTCTATTTATGTGCACGAAAATGATCTCATGTACAATGATACTTCAGACATTCACCCCCACAACTACACCCTTCTCGTACTTCGGAAGAAATTGTAGTGTCTTTAATTATCCACAAAAGCGACTTGTACCTGATGTCGGGTTAAAAGGTACAAAACAAAATTGCACACCTCTATATGTAAGTACCATGTAAGAAGAAGATTAAAATACTGTCATCGTAGGTAAATTTGAAAATGTTCTAAAATAATGCAAGTATTAGACTTAATGCAGAAAATGTATATTTACTGATGCTAGTGAACAAAAGAACACCCCCCCATTCGCTTAGTCACTGGATGGGAGCAAATGGGTGACACTTTCATAATTATCAATGACACATCCTATTATTTTGACATATAGCAGCTATAACATATAGGGGAAAGTATCCATATTTCGGGCGGTGACCTAATTCCTGGTAGTCTGTTGTTTCAGTTGGATTGTGCTGCATTCTGCATGTTACTGCTAATGTGCAGAGCAGAAGGCGTCCAATAGCCGATGGGCGCCTTCTGCTACGCACATTAGCAGTAACATGCAGAATGCAGCACAATCCAACTGAAACAACAGACTACCAGGAATTAGGTCACCGCCCGAAATATGGATACTTTCCCCTATATGTTATAGCTGCTATATGTCAAAATAATAGGATGTGTCATTGATAATTATTAAAATGTCACTGATTTGCATTGCACTTTTGACACAAGAAGAACGGATTCTTTCCTTCTTCAACACACTTCTCATGGAACCAAGTCTAACAGTTTGTGCATTCCACTCATAGTACCACTCATTACACACTCCACAATGGTCTTCAGATGGTCTTTGTACATCTTGGAATTTACTTTCGTTTGAAGATTGTTCCTTGTTTAACTTTCTTCGATACTTTTCTTTTATGCTTTCTAATTCTTGTTTGTTGTTTGCTGACCTCTTTCGTGAAGACGTAGAATCCTGACTTTTCTTCTTCATCTCAAGAATATATCTCGGAGAAGTTATTAACAGCCCGCCAGAACGAACCTGTATCTTCTTTCTCACAATTTTCGGGGCAAGCTTTTGTAGTGTCAGCGAAAGCTCTTGAGCCGTAATGCTTCTAATATTGCTACCAGAATTATTGGACAGATGACTGGTCTCTGGTTCATCTTGAGACGCAATTGTTGTGGCGTTTCTCCCTTCATCTTTGTCAAGATTAGAGGAGGTTGTTGGATGATCAACACCAGTGGTTGGTGTGATGTCTTGAGCTCCATCTGTACAGGAATGCACTTCTGAAGCAGGAATGCTGTGGATCTATTGAAAACAAACCAGAGGCTTTGAATCCATGCACAACATTGGAAACCGATGCTGCTCTCAACCAAGAATTCCAAAAAATATTCCCGAAAGTGTACTTAGATATTGTCTTTGAAGGATAGGAACGCAACCATAGCCGACATTTCTCGTTGTAGAACTGTTTTAGTGGCCTAAAAACGAAACATCCATGGGCTGCGGTTTGTAAGTTCCATGTGGAGGTAGGCATAGTATATCTATATCTAAGTCGCAGGCCTTATCAAGCACGGAAAAGTCTTTGCAATGTGATCCATGACTGTCTAGAATAAGAGGATTTATGATTTATGACGGCCTCAGGATTTATGACGACCAAGATGATCAATAAATTTTGAAAACACTTCACACGTCATATATCCTGAGTCGGATATTTCCACAACAGTTCCCGGAGGCATTCCATTGGAGTATTATTCCTTTTTACGTTGACCTTTCATAATGACGAAAGGGGTAATAAAGTTATCAGCTGCACTTGCACATGCCATAATACTTACAGTCTCTCCACGTTCTAAAGTAGTTTGATAGTGAACGTTTTTTTCTCCCTTTCTTGACAGCACTTTTCCTGGTTTGTTGACCAATTATAAACCAGTTTCGTCGCAATTAAACACGTGGCCTGGTTTATCCCACAAAATATTCTTTTCATAACACTCCTCCACTGTTTTGAAAAATAAGTCAACTGTTTCCTTTGTCAGTCTTTTAGCTCTTGCAAATGATAAAGCTTCAGCTAGCTTTACGTACAGTCACAGATGGATTTCGGCTTAAAACATTGTACACCCAATCAAATCCAGCCATTTCCGACCTCCTGCTGAAAGGATGCTTAATGTTATTTTTATCAGCATACGAAAAAGCTAGACGACGTAAATCGGTGATAGTAAGACCAAATCCCAAAGCGTCCATTCTTAAAATTCCCTTCTTGTTGATCCGAGAACATACGACAACCACCAAACTTCTTAGCAATGGGCCTATCGACTTGAAAAACTCTATCGCGCAAAGTGTTTCTAGGTACGTCAAATTCCCTAGCTGCAGTTGATAACGGCATTCCATTTTGCACAGCTTGAACGGCATTTTGCATAACATCTATCGTCCAATTGCATTTATTTGTTATCCGTTGATAGTTACGCACCATTATTCTGCAACGAGAAATGTAAAACATTCCTCAGTAAACTATATGAAGTTTACAGTTCAATTATTGCATTTTAAAACCATCCACATTAATATTACAATAAGTCACACTGCAAGAGAGCAAAACTGATGAAGTGTCGGAACTGCCCCAAATTAGATATCGGGAGTACCCCGAAACGACATGGTTACAGTTAGTGAACTATAATGTAATATGGAAACACTGCAATGTGAAAAAATAGGTCACCATGATGTTCAAGTAACGTAAAAAGCATTGTTTTTGTCCCTCTTTCCGGTGAAGGAATAGAATGTTTAGGTACGTAAAACTGAATTTTACATGACCCTCTGTAATAAACCGATATTTATACATCTTACCTGATTTAAACATACGTAGGAGATCGACAATAACTGCAAAAACGATGAGATACTGACACGTACCACTACGCACTCCAACGTTCACAACGCTACTAAATTCACTTGTCTACCACGAGGCTCAAGACAGCTACAGTGTTGCAAACTTAGAAGTGTCGGGATTCCCAAGGGTTAATTTAAGTTTAAATAACCCCAAAATACCCCAAGGACACCTACAAGCTGCGCAGATCCGATCCAAGAGAAGACAAACTCAGAATCTAGCAACACAGGAAATTCGATGCTTTTAATTTCCACTCTTAGTTTTAATAAAATACCAACAATTAATTAATAAACAAATTTTTGCAAAACTTTCTATTTTAACCATAGGATATGCAGTCTCAGCCCTTTAACGATAACGTTTCTATCGGATTTTGGTAACAACATTACATGAATGATGTAACAGAATCATTAGTCATTTTTATGTTCTAAGATTAATAATCTATTATTTGTAATTTGAATAACGCATGTAATACTTCTAAGCTTAACTTCATTAATTCAAAATCTACAACCGGGAAACAAAATATTTTAACTTCACTAGATAGAAACCGAGATGGTACTTGAACAAAGACTAACTGTCATTTTGTCCGTTCCTCTCGGACGCCATCCCTCCAAAAAATAACGAGTTTAGACCACAGTGAAATAATCATAAGAGAAACGAACTAATGGCATGTTTTTGTTGGTGTTGTTTTCCTTTGGTATTTTACACGTGTGTTAACACGGATAAAATTGTTTGTATTAAGATACCATTTTCATGAGCACTGTAATGATACACAGTTTTTGTTACATTAATTATATTATATTTATGGTCTTTAGAGAACTTTGGTTCAAGACTGAATAGAGTAGGGCAGATGAAATGGGAAGAAGTCTTGCTGGGCTTAGTTTGAAGGTAGTCTTCCGGTTTATCCTAGCGTGACTGAGGAAAACCTTGGGGGGGGATTAGGATCTGGGATAGAGGATACATCACCTTCCTAATGTGATATGCACTTTCTAGCAACTGAAGTACTGCCTCTCGATACAGACACCGGTTGTATTCACGTCTAATTGATAATTATAGAAATAATGGACCCTGACCGGTGCTTTCCATATTCGGTTTCGCGAGACAGTGTTCGTTGAGGGACACAATTTCTTTGATTTAAATATATTTAAATAGTAAATACTTTTTATGCTTATTAATGTACACTAATTATCCAAACGATATATAAGAATTTCCCCAGAGATATTACTATATTTTTTCTGCGAAGATGGACTTCAATTGTTTCTAATTGTATGTGAATGTATTGTGCGGTTTAAAGAGAAGCCAAGCAAAAAAAAAAAAAAAAAAAACACGAGAATAGGTACAATAGCAAAACTATGAAAGAAAGAAAAATGCAGTGCGCGCGTGTGTGTTACATCATTGTTCTAGCATTAATGGTTATGGTTAATTCAAATACTTCATATTTATGTATCTCATTAATTTAAAAGGTCTCCGCAGAAGACTTTTTCTATTCATTATGACACTGCAAGAGAAAAAAAAATAGATGATTTTCATCTCTTCTTCTATGTTTACATTAGGTAGGAAAGGATAATAGCCTCCCTTTCTCACAGACTCCTATGACATTTGCTACAAATAACCTCTAAAACAAAGTAAAAAAAATGTCTTCTAAAAACAAATATTTTACTCCTGAAAAAACTCCTGAAAGTAAGATAGGAAGATAGTCAAACACAGAGAAAGATAAAAAATATATGAGTAGTGATTCCCAAATGGCAGTCTGAATCATTTAGACAAGGCAAACAACTCCAGAAGCAATTAGCAGGTACGAGAGTGTTTGTATAGGAAATTGGTTGGTTCACGTAACAGCCATTGTGTTTTCTAAGTTCAACTTCAAAAAAGGAAACCATAGGCTCCTCCAGTTTCAACAGTAATGATTAAAATGATTTTATATGTCAAGGATATTTAATTTAGTAGAAGTACTAATTTATCTTTCTCTTTTATTTAATTTTCTTCAGCTTCATCAGAATTAAGATTTAGTAACCAGGAGAAATGTTCTAACACACTGAAGACGACAAGTTATCTAGTATAAGGTTCAGAAAACCCGGATATTACGGGATATACAGGTGGCAAGCGGGTATTATACAGGTGGCAAATAACATCCAGTTAACGGATATCCGGATAACAGGTAGTAACCAGATCGCCGCGGATAAGTAAAGGATAAAGTACGTCCGGACGTTATCCGTCATTCGCCATCTAGATTTTGTCCATAATCCAATCATAAATTATATTCCGTTATTCGGATGAATACCTAATAAGTATCCGGATAATTATGTTCCAGTTTTTGGACAGATCTAGCAACAAGATACACGGGTTAGAATTTGAATTTATCTATAGCTATTAGGCAACTTTAGCTCAGTTCAAAAGTTTCTTCATGATATACCAACTTGGAGTGACAGTTCTGTTAGCCATAAAAGTGGATATTGTGTTAAGGGAGCAGAAGCTAGCATCAAACTGAACACCATCGGTCCAGCAGTGAAGGTAACGGGTTACATGAGTAGGACCAACACAGCATTTGACCAACACGGCGTTGAACCAATACGGCGTTGAGCCAATACGGCGTTGGACCAACACGGCGTTGGACCAACACGGCATTGGACCAACAATAAAATTGATAACGCCCTAGATATATAAAACCTCAAAGCTTAATAAAAAATATCATCTTAAATTATTTTCTGGGTACCTTCGTAGAACCAACACTACGTTGGACCAACACCGGCATGAAACCAACACTTCGTAGAACCGGCGTTGGACCAACACGGCGTTGAACCAACAAAGCGTTCGACCAACACAGGATTTTGCCCTGGGGTATTGGTCGTACGCCGGTTCTTGCTGCTTGAGAGGCTATTGGTCTTACGAAGTGTTGGTCCAACGCCGCATCCCCAAGGTAACGAACATAAAATTGTTGTTGAGTACATATGGTAGCTTCATGCTCTATCTACGTCAGCATTGTGACTGAGAATTTAGTCAATATTTCGCCAAGTAGAGGCCATCTCACTAGTTTGGTTCCTTGACACCTGAGATGTGATGAGGTTATTAATGTCTAGATCCGTCATTAGTAATTTCCACGCTCGTTTAGGACATTAATCATAACTGAAATAAGTAGATAACACGTTTATCTGACTCTCTGCCAAAGTCGCTACTAAGACATACATCGTATATCGATTTTCTTTGTTAAAGCAAAGTTCGTCAGAGTACTCCATTCCAGTATTGATGTCATATAGTATATGACATCTTTTTTATGTAATGCGACGACCAATAGAATGTAGTCCACAAGATACAAACTTATCAGGAAAGTCAGTATATCACATCCGTGCTTTACGTTAGACCAAACAAAACGATAAATAAATCTATTTACAGATAATTTAAAACTAGTACTTTTTTTTATTGAAGTCGAGTTTTAACATTTTTGACTTAGAATACCTTTAATTCAATTCTCTTTTAGAAGATAACTCTATCTGTAGCAAATGCTCTTTCCATAACTTCCATCTCGTAATCACCTTTCGCATTACCACAGAAACCGAAGAATCATTCCACCTGTTACCACGAAAGGCATGAGTGTCAGACGGGTAGGAAATTTGCACAGATCTAAAGTAACATGTGTTTGATCCATTCTAATGTTCAATGACAGCCTTCTTTCATATGCGAAGAATATCTCTCTAGGTTGGAAAATTCTTCTAACAAGAACTAGACACACACAAAGAGAGAGAGAGAGAGAGAGGTACGTGAATGGCGTTTTCCGATTTTTATACGTAAGAAGTGAACCAGTGTGTGAGTACTGTGCGGCTTCTGGTTCCAAGTTTCCAAATTGTTAATACGTTCGCTTTCTGTGTACGTGATCAAATGTTCGGGTCCCATAAGAGTCTGTTGAACGAGTGGTTAGCAGTCTACCTTACTGAAAGCTCTAGGTGCCATTCTTAGAAGCTCATCACCTCGTTCAGATCTTAATAACAATTCGCTCGCTTCCGAGACCTCCACATATTATATAAATTAAGATACCGTCTCGGTTTGTGCTTAAGCAAACAGAGGAAAATCCTAAATCAGGATTTCCAACACCAAAGCTACAAGCCATCTGGCTTCCCATACGTTCGAAAGTCTGGGGTGTTGACCACTGGAACGATCCATTAGTTGTTCTTCTAGATTGCATTAGGTATATTTTTGTTATAAATTGAAAAACGTTTCAGGTAAAAAAAAAACAACATCATCCGCATTTTATAGAGTTCGTGGTTTTATAGCGGCGAAAGAATCTTAATTGTATTTATGGCTGTTAGGTATCTAAGGCTCAGGCCGTGATACGGTAGGGGAAAAGATGAGGAAAGGTGTCGGCCAGGGCCTAAATTGAAGGTGTCACCTCGCCATTTGCCTGCTGTGACTGGGGGAAATACCTTGGAAGAACCTCGGTCAGGATGGTCGGTAGCTGGGATTGAACCCACGACCTCCCAAATGCTACGTCAACGCTCTACCACTGCGGAACCAATTTATTTTTTTAAATTTACAAACAACTTGATGTAGTATATATTTGGCCTGGAAGAATCTGTTTCACTTGTTTCGCTGCTGAAAG
Source organism: Lepisma saccharinum (assembly GCA_022664845.1). NCBI lineage: Eukaryota > Metazoa > Arthropoda > Insecta > Zygentoma > Lepismatidae > Lepisma > Lepisma saccharinum. Next base: position 61,555 of record JAGDQP010001170.1, on the reverse strand, counting down.
AATTCATTTGGCTCTCGTCACCGTAATTCAACGTAAAGGTTTGGCATTTGCTTAGTCTTGCAGAAACACAAGGAAGAACTCGGTCAAACAGCCGGTGATGACCACAGCTATTGACTAATATCGTGTCTTGCACTTCTTCCTATGAATATGATAATATTATATTGCCTTTGACTCAGCTGAAGTGAAGTTTCTGACTAAGATTTCTTCAGTGTATGCTACCAGTTAAAGAAAGTAAAATGGTTGTTTTATTTTAATAAAGTTCTCTTTACCGATTATCATCGTTACCAACTTCTATTTAAAGGTGATGTGTGTTCAGACGTATGACAGTCTTATATGAAGGATACCCATTCTACTGCAGTCCATCGATTAGAAAATCAGCTAAAATGTGAACCCTCGGTGCAACACCTATTGCTTTTCCTCAATCTAACACTTCGTACATTACTATTAGTCGAAATATTATATTATTTGTAACTAGGGTTGCCAACTACTTGGAATAAAATTATCAGCATCTCCTATCGTAAAAGCCGGTGGACCCAAGATGGTTGCATAAAACAGAAGGTATAAAATAACTATGGAAATGCACACGAAGAGAACAGAGGATTTTTTTTTCATTCTGAAAAAGAAAAGAATATGTTCCCGAAAACTCAGACCAGAGGTCACTGGAGGAGCAAGGCAATCTGGCGCGCGGGGCAAGTGAATTTGACTGAGCCCTTTTCGCGAACAAAATCGTGAGTGCAGACTGCTGCTATTGGCCATAATTTGTACTACTTCCCTTTAATCCGAGTTCATCGTAAAACTGGGGAACTCAGAAGGGACTCACAGACAAGCGACGAACTTCCCGTTCAATCGCTATAACCCATGCATGATAACGGATATTGAGATTGTAGAGGATTTTGCTTTCCAACCACCTGACTACAGGCAAACATCCGGACGCAACCTGAAGGAACACAGCAACTGTTCGGACCCATATCCGCGTTAGGACTTGTCTACACTGGGTATATTCAACAAAACCCAACATACTACCAGTATTACAGTTTCATATAACAACCTATAAGATGTCAACATTTTGAAAGCGTGTATCTCGAAAACAATTGAAACTACAAAAGCGGTATCGAACTGAAATTGTAGGTAAATAAAACGTATTCGAACATTTTGGCTGTAAACTCTATAATTGGGGAGACAATCAGTGATTTATTTTTTTAAGAAATGTCGAAACTTCACCCAAAAAGTCAAAATTTTGAAAGCTTGTGTCTCAAAACCTATGAAAGCTATAAAAATGGTATTGGGCTCAAATGGTAGGAAATTTAATTTGAAATAAAACTTAATTGAATATTTTTTGCTAAAAACTCTACCATTAACGAGATAATCAGCGAATTTTTAAGAAAAGTCGAAAATTTACGAAGAAAAGATCAAAACTTTGAAAGCTTATATCTACTTGAAAACTATGAAACTTACAAAAGCTTTATTGGGCTTAAATAATTGTAAGGGAATTTAATAGTAAATAAGATCTTTGAACACTTTTTGCTGTAAACTCTACCATTGGGGAGATGGCGGATCCGATAGTCGGGCACCTCCATACAAATTGATTGTACTGAGGGTATCGAAGAACTATGCAAAATCTGTCGCTTTCATCTACTATGTCACGATTCTGGCTAACATTTCTTCTAAGCAACCACACTGTAAAGATGTCAGGTCGCATTTGAGTTTGTATAAGTCCGAAATTACTCATGTGTTTACATTCTTTAAAGGAATGCCATTCTCGTGTATAGGTGTGCATAATTTAATCCTCGTTTGTGATCAAAAGAATTGAAATGTGGCTTTCATTATGTTGCCAATACTAAGTGACGGTAATATTCAAATGATTATTTAATTTGATTACTCCATTTTGTTACGTGTACAGCATGGGAAACAAATTTAAATATAACTAAGCTTCATCGACAAAAATATACAAGCACGTTGTATAATATCGAGCGGTAGCTAGCATTAAAGCACGAATGTTAATTGTTTTTTCCTGGAAGGTAATCATACACTAACGCTTTCATATACTACAATTTAAAACTGAACTGGCGAATATTACATAAAAATAAAAGCAATCTCATGAGTCAACGGCATATTCAAACTCGCTAGCAACAACGTTTTCAATTAGCAGTGCAAACGTCCCCATCTATGAAGTTAGCGCTAAATTATTAATCGTCTTGAATAAATGCCCTTTCGCTATATTCTACGTTAGAAATTGCGCTTGTAGCTTTCAGCCTATAGATGGATATCGATATTGAATGTTGTGTTATCCAGGACATTAAAATAGTTTTTCACGCATTTGTAAACTTCTTAAATACCATAGTAACTAATCGCACCGTGCGAGATAAAGTTAGATTTATTTTAAAATTTAAATTGCTTTTCTTATTTTCTTCTCTTTTATGAAATTTTGTATATTTAGTGTTGGCCTGTATAAATTCACAAAGGTACAGAACCAATAATCTCGAAAGTGTTTTTGAAATATATTTTGACAATAATTTTAATCTGAACATTTCTTGATCTTGTATTCTTGACGTAACAGTTGCGTAATATATTTGTTTTTAAAATAATAATTCTCCACTAGAGACCATACTTAAGAATTAAATTTGCTATTAGTCACACACGTTTTATTCATTGTTATGACGCTTTTAAATGATATGCTTCAACTTAAAAGGTACATTGGTTGTACTTTTTGTTATTGTAAAGTTAATTTAAAATGTCTTTTTATAAATTTATTCATTTATAATTGCACCGTGGTGCCTATTTTTTTTTCAACTTCAGCACTGTGTATATTGAACTATTTCACATTATTTTTGGCTTTTAGGTAACTTTGTATCAGGTCGGTGTAATGTCTATGTAATGTTAGTTGACCTTTGGTACAACTAATATTAAACATTAGAACCGCTCTTTTACTAACATCCATACAGAACACTTATTTTGATGGGCGATTGGCTAAACCATACATAAGCATTCCTTGGGGAACGTAAACCTATTTAACAGACCCCATGTTTCCCATCATAGCGGTGTCTATACATAGAGATTAATAAAGAATAAAAATTCCTTTTTGGAAAATATAAACACCACTAGTTGAAACAATTACTGGGTATTCCTGTCCATAAATATTTCACTTGTAAGTGTTTCTTACCATTGTTTGTTCATTCTGGTATATTAGGGAAATTGGTTCTCAACCGGAAGTCCGCCACACCTCTACGGGTCTCAGCACTTTTGATTAAGGTACCAAAGATTTTCATAAAACTTAAGATACGAACTCTAACCCTAATTTTCTACTTTACTGAACTCAATAATAGGAAAGTTTATTTAGGTTTGAAGTAGAATAGTATTTATTGTGAATATCTTTATCTTGGTTGTTTTTTTTTTCTTTTCAAATTATGATACAACAGAAAAGATATAAACAGTTTTTCATCGAATTAATTTCTTGTAAATACGTAAGGAAGGAATTTGTTTTTGTCACCTTTACTCACATCCAAACGGAAACATACTAGTAAGAAAGATTAGTGGAATCAAAATATTAATCGGAACGACTTTACCTATTCCACCTACAACACAAAATAATAATAACAATCTCCTTCATTCGAAAAATACTTCCTTACACAACAGTACTACTCTAGTATTTTGAATGTAACTTTAATTTTGAAGATGTGCAGAATAGACACCTTTCCCCTACGTACGCAACTGAGAATACTTTCGGCACAATAACGAATCAGTGAAAATGGACTTAAATTGAGTTTCATATGTGCTTTACTAATGGAAATAAAAGTTTTCTAATCTTTCTTACCTCTTGTAACTTTGAGAAAAACAAAATATGATTTCGTAACATGATTGGAATCTTACGATATTACTGCACTAAAATACTTGTTTCACTGTAAAGGTAGGATTCTTTTCCTTTGAAATATTTCAATTCTAATGGAAAATATACTTCTTATTACTTAGAAACATTCTGCTACTATTTTTAATCTTTCAGGCTCCTTTAGACTACCAATTTCAAGCTGCACTCCAGGATTTGCCATGATTATATACGAGATGGTTTCTTGTTTCTTCCCTTAATGTTGAAACCATTAGTGAAGAAAAACATCACACTTAAAATGGGAATAGAACCCATTTTGTACAACACTCGACATCTTTTTATTCACTAGCAAATATAATCACATTTACCCATTGCTACTTTCGGGCACACTTCATATAAATTCATAATTCGAAGCCTTTGTCGTGTTTTATACAATACGTAACTTAATATAGATCACTTCCATAGTACTTTCGCCTTCATAAGTTACACTTGATCTTACGTAAGGTAACTTTTACCTAGGAATTTCAACAGCGTCATTTCAGGACAAGATTTCTAACCCATTTGAGGCTTGTTCTTGGCCGTTGGCGTACCCACGCCAACTCCCTAGCCTCGTTTTGGAACACCAATCAGGAGAGAGTATAACATCCAATCAGACTTACGTATTTAAAATACATTCAAAATACTAGAGTACTGTTGTGGAAGGAAGTATTTTCGAATGAAGGAGTTTGTCATTATTTCTTTTATGTTATTGGTGGAACAGGTAAAGTCGTTCCGATTAATATTTTATTTTCATTAGTCTTTCTTACTACTATATTTTCGTTTGGATTTGAGTAAATGTAACAGAAACAAATTTTTTCGTTACGAATATACAAGAAACTAATTCGATGAAAACTGTGTATATCTTTTCTGTTGTATCATAATTTGAAAAGAGAAAAGAACATGAAAAAGAGATTTACAATAAATACCATTCTACTCCAGACTTAAATAAACTTTTCTATTATTGAGTTTAGTAAAGTAGAAAATTAGGATTAGAGGTCCTATCTTAAGTTTTATGAAAATATTTGGCCCATCAAAAGTGCGGAGACCCGCAGAGATGCGGATGACTCCCGGTTGAGAACCAATTTCGCTAATATACCAGAACAAACAAACAAAGGAAAGAAACACTTCTTTTCTAGGTGGAATATTTATGGACAGGAATACCCAGTAATCATTTCAACTAATGGTGTTATTAATTTCCAAAAAGGAATTTTTATTCTTTATAATCTCTATGTACAGACATCGCTATGATGAAAAAAAATATGTGTGATCTGATATCTGTGGTCCCCAAGGAATGCTTATATATGGTTGTATCTATCGCCCATCAAAATAAGTGTTCTGTATGGATGTTAGTAAAAGGGCGGTTCTTTTTTTAATATTGGTATTACCAAGTCCAACCAACAATATATAGACGTTATATGCACACCGGTGAGAATACTGACAGAACTAAAAAATTGTCAATTTTCAGTTATGTATAAATTCGGATTCGTGAAACTGCCCTCTATCCGGCAATATAAGAATCATAGCTGTAGCTTTATTATTCACCGCGTGAGAGCGCTAGTGTCACTATTTTATAACCCTAAAATGTTTATATTCCCGTCATCCGTACTGTCATTTCTTTGCTGAGTACAAGTGTTTGTATAGTGAACATGCTACAAGATTGTCACATTTTGAGTTGTGCCGTTATTGCTGCTCTGATTGAAGACCTAAATTGAAAAACATCCCAAGTCCACTTCGGTCGTATTTGCATCTTTTCTGCTCGTCGGTATCCATGTTCCAAGGGCTATCCACTTGCATAAATAGTACACCCTAATCCCATCACATAAACCTTTTTTTAATACAAAATAATGTCCACTCAATACGATAACATACGAAGACCTTTGACTGTTTTTCGTTTCTCCTGAAAATATATACTCCGGTGGACTTATGATGTTTTTCAATTCAGGTCTTCAATTGTGATCATTGCTTGATAGCTCGGTGAATAAAAATAACATATTTTTATTTGGGACGTTATTGTCGACTGATTACAGACTATTGGTTTCACATATGACATTTTAATTTTGAGTTGTCTCGTTATTGGTGCCTCAAAACGGTGCATTCGATTTTGTTCTGACTCTATCATCCCTAAAGTGTCGTTATTCGTAATTAGATTTTATGTTGTCGATTTTATTTATGACATTAATTTTTGGAGATGTGACCGAGTATCGTTGAACGAAAATAATCCAGTGACTGATTCACTACAGAGTAGCTTCTGTTGCTATTGATGTAGAAACCTTTAAAATGAGTGTGGTATTTTCTTTGTCTAGAGGAGCTACAGTTTTAAATTTAATCTCGGCCCATACTGGGATTTTCAAGAACAAATCGATGACGTCAAATACAAAATTTAAAACGTCTGAAAACGATCCAAACACCGAAACTGGGAATAAGGAGATTGTTTCCTAATTGACTATGTCTCTTGTACTTAAAGTGTAAAGAAGCAAGAGATGTTTCAAGACAAGTCACAGTGCCGAAAGAAGATAATGATACAAAGAAAGACAATTAAAGGCCTGCAAAACCAAATAGATGGAAGAAAAGGAAGTCAAAATGAAGTAGAAACTCTTCTAAAGAATATAATTCTGCCAGTAATGGCAGCAAAGAAAATACTGCCACCTTGTAAACATTCTTGCAAGTATAAGTGCTCGGAAAAAAATAATGAAATGAAACACACTGAAATATTTGATCAATATTGGTCATTAGGTGATATTACCAGACAAAGAGATGTTATATCTAGATATGTATGGAATAAATCAATCCTCAATACAGGTACCCGAAAATGAATGCTCCAAAACACAGACGAGTTAAATAATGCATTTTCTTTTGAAGTTAATGGAAATCATGTCAGAGTATGCAAACATTTCTTTAAAGCCACATTAGATATGACTGACCGAGCAATAAGAACTGTGGTGGAATAAACTGATTGATGGTTTTATGCATAAAGATCTACGGGGCAAGCATAAAAATCTACCAGCGTGACCGACTCGCTTGGCAGCTGGTTCATTACTGTCACTGATGCACCAACTTGGGACATCTTTCCCTATTCTAAAATTAACGCTATATTGCTGATGGTATATAGCATCCACTGCAGGTAGATCCTCGACACTAGCCAGGCGACACATCACCTCGCAACTCCATTTGTCATGTCGACTGTTACAAATCTGAACCACACTTTCATGCATGTTGTGTTTTCTGACAAGATATATGTTTCTTCCTCGTTTACCGCCTTTGTGTTTCACTTCCTGGCCAGATAGAAAGCAGTGGCTGTTACATTGGAACCCACCAGTCATGGAGCGACGTTTTACTGGCGAACAGGGATGTGGAGTTCTCTTGGCTGAGGCAATATAATTTGGATTACACCACTATTGTCTGCAAGCGACATGAACGCACTGTCCAATTTTAGTTCTCACCTGACTGGCACGTTGTTCACTTCCTCGGTTGATGCTGTCACTCAATTTCTTCCTCAACTTCACAATTTCGTCTATACCCAAGGGTTTGTCGCACAAGGCGCACAGATCTTCTTCGGAAGTGTCCATGATGACAGCCACAGCTTCAGTATCCGTTTCTGCTTGGAAATTGGGTCTGCTAGGTCGTGGGATTTGTTACACTACAAACTGCATCTGCAAGAAACGAAACAATGGTACTAATCGTTAATAATCAGGGATTAGTAATAACATTATACAGGGAATACAGTGCAAAATTACACAGAATAACACAAGAAGGTGATTAAAACATGTTGTACATGTTAATAAAGCTAACAATAATCTCGCATGGGATGTGGTCCAGTATTATACCTTACTAATATTATTACTTTTCATTTATAAGAATAATTCAGATAATTCAAGAAGAATTTATTTCATTTATTTAAAGAAAATGTATGTAGCCTGAGATTGCGTACTTTCTATGTTATGAAACACAACACTCTCGTCACATAAAATGGTCTAGCTTGCTTAGATTCCAAGATAACGAAATAATGTTGATATCAATGGAAAGAGCAGATTCTACTCTACAACTTTTATTATGGATGAGGTTGTGGTATCTTTAACGGTTTCATAGTTATGTGCCAATTACTATAGATAACGAAACGAATGTAACGTAATTTTTGGGAGAACAGCCGCCATATTTCAATATGACGGCGTCATTGCAGAACTATACCAGCTCTCCTCACTTCTACCATTTATTAGCATCAATTTGACACAAGAACGAAGTTCCTATCTTAATTCTGTGAGAAGATATAACTGCTGTTTCAAAATAAGGTGTTTAGTTCCAATATCCAATATGGCGGCTTAAAATGGCGGGAAATACAAGTCAGATTTCGATACACTTTTGATATGTTCTTTAGATTGCCTTTCTCTACCACAAAATCGAAACAGAGTTTCTGTTACAATTTGTTCCGGGTCAAACCATATATTGACTGGACTAGAACAAAGGAAGGGGAAAATAGGTATTGACAGTAAAATTGAATCTCAAATATTTAATAACAATGAACAAATGCATGTGATTATTCAAGAAGCCATTTCGAAATGCGCTCCTTCTTTTATTTCCAGATCCGAATCCATTACTGAATTGGAGCATGGATTAAAGCGAGTATTGTTAGAAATGGAGTCATACATGAGTAGTATTAATAATGATAAAACTTCTAAACCTAATGATGTTTTTGATGATCCGTCTAAGACTAAATTTATTTATGCTATGAATGATCACATGAATTTTGATTCTAAGTTGACTGTTGATAATAATAATATTTGTGTAGAAAATATTAAGTTTGAATCTCATACTTCCAGAGAAGTTTTCACTTGGGCAGATGTAGTGAAAAACGGAATCAGTTGGGATGAAAGTATGAGGTCGTCAATAATCCTGCAGAAAGAGGGTCACGGGAAGCTGTCGATGCAGAAACTTAACCTGAATGCACAAGAGTTTATACCAGAGGGTGATACGTCATTGAAGTAACGTATGGGATCCCGGACAATGCCAATAATTCCGGGGGAGGTAAAGAATGATAATCAAGATGAAGATATGAGTCTTTGACAACTTTAATCGTTCTTTTATTTTCACAGTAAATCAATGCAACCAATAGGTAGAGATGTCCGGCCCCGGTGTAGGGCCGAGCTGAAATCCATCCAGGGAGGTACCCAGGTAGGGCACCATGGTTCCACGGTTCCCAATGAGTCACAAATGGATCGAAACTTAACTACCCAGACGTTGAATGATAATCCGTCCTAGACCAGAAGTGGGGAGAGTATAGTGATCCGTGAGCAGTTGGGAAAAGGAGTCGATAATGTTGGAGTTCCAGGACATCTGGAGATATTCTCCGAAGGAGTAACTTATGTGGCTGGTTGTTGCTGTGTACCTGAGGCGAAGATAGTGTCACCCAAGGGGGTGTCCGATTCAAGAGCTGTTGCTCTTGATATCTTCGTGAATATCTTCGAGAGATGAACATTCTAATGTTCAGAAAACCGAGGACACTTCCGTTCATGGTACCAACTCCAACTTTTTGAAGCTGGATGTCTCATGTAATGCAAAACTAAAGGATGTCAGCGTCCCGTATGGAATGGAGGATGTTCTTAGAGAACAAGTTGTATTTATGAAACTCAATCAAAGATTCATGTTACAGAAAGTTAAGTTATTGTTCAAAAATGCTTCAAATTCTTGAAAGAAAATTTGGTTATTCAGTTACTTTATAAATTAAACCATGTTTGTTGGTTTGAAGTTTTAATGTGTTTATAAGTAAAGAAGGAAGAACAGTATTTTTTACTTGCTGAACTAGTACACGATTTCAATTTTAGGAATGTTATGATTTAACGGAAGTAATGGAAGGTTTTATGAGATTTATAGTCAGTTAATGTGTCTTATTTAACAACATTTAAATCCTCATTTACTTGATTTTCTTGTTGTATTGCAGTCACACATGTTATGTTATCCAAGTTTGGTGGATGAATGAGTGAGTGCACGGAAGGCCTTCCGATGTGTCTGAGAGATGGATGACTGATCTGAAATGTTTGACATTTTACGATGAATTATTAAAGTGTACATATAGATATTTTATGAGGTAAAACCCGGGTACACATACTGTGTTTATTATATATCTAGTGACTTAATAACTTATAGATCTCAATCTTATTACGCATGTTTTGTTGGTTCCTATTTTGGCAACAAAATTGTTTGCTGATTTAGTTATTTTTAAAACTTTCTTCCTGCCAACTAACATTACATAGACATTACATATTTGAATGCTTATACACCACACCGGAAAAGGGTAGCGGACAGAATGATCGAAGGAGGTCGATCAGAGCCTAATTTGAGTATCATCCTTGCACTAGATTAAGGGTGACTGAGGAAAACACTCCGTGAGGATGAATGGACTTGTGATCGTTCCCAGGACTTTGTGATTACTAATGGCACGCTCTACCAACTGAGCTACTATCCTTCGGTATGTATATTGAGAAAAGAGAATTGAATACATAAGTCCAGCGATTCAGCCAGACCCCTCCTGTGGAAGGTGTCACCACCGAAATCCTTGAGATCACTCCAATTTACAAATACGGTCAAAATCAATTAAACGATGCAAAACTTTACACACCTTCCCAAATTTGACTTTACTCACCCCAAAACTGAAAAGCTTGGCAGAATCCTTGGATAAGTCAATTCACTGGTGTACGACCGCAGTGGCTACTATCAACAGAGGGTGTTTATATCTGTACCTAAGAGCAAGAACCGTGTAAGTCACAAATCCTTGTTTTCGAGGAAAAAGAAGAATCTACTTCCTTTCACATGGAAACTAAATGGACGAAAACATAATAGACATTTTTTTTACATTATTTAACCTGTGTAAAACAAGAATCAGGAAACCATTATGTGAGTCCTTCCGAATACTTTAAAGAACTACATTAATCAAGTTTTGGGGCAAAATTGGACTTACGCGGATCTAGTTCTCAGGTACAAATACAATAAGTTAATAAGTTGTGATATTACATACACGTGTAACACGCACATCCGACATGGCATAGAGGAACACAAATAGCTCGAAAATAGCAGTGCGTATCATTCACGAATGCTGGTCTGTTCTACGAGTAGGAAAGCATATGTGGATACTAATCTACAAGCATTTTTCTAACATAAAATAAGTATTAATAATGTTGCTGTTAGAACAGACAATAAGATATGTATATTTGTCGTCTTGTTTGCAAAAACATTACCAAGATATATCGAGTTTGTGGTAGCTTTGTTATGTTGCCAGCACAATAACCTATGTATTTCAGAAGCGCATTGTAAATGACTCAAGCATTAATGGTCTGGGCCAGAGTGTCTGAGAATGAAATTTACGTCTATACACATTACATACATAAGTTTCTAGCACACAGACACATATTTGTAGGATTACTTCATCCGAGTTGCCTAGTTACTTTCTCCTCAAGTACCTATTCTTGTTCAAAACATGAGGACTTCCTTTAGATTACATTTTCACTGTTCTAGGAAGTCTCTGTTAACAATGTGACATTGTCTCCTTCACAATAAATGTTCACAAAATCCCGACTGGTATTACAATTGAGTGCGCCATAAGCTTTTTGATGTGTGTTGTCCTTCGACTCCACCTGCATTACCCCGCCCACCATCTTTTGGAACCCTTTCTTTGTTCGGACTTGGCAAATAAATTTAATAACAAAGTTTACTCTCACATATATCTACGCTCACTGTCAGTAATATGGCAGATGTCGTGATATTGTGTTAAACAAAACGTCTACTCTTTTAAAACACTGCATTTCTCAAATACACATGCACACTCTGAGATCTTTGAGAACATCAGTAGTGTGACATACTTTAGACTAATTATAAGTAATACCAAATTGTTTCATTCCGCACTGTAAACAAGTCTCTTACCAGCTATAGCGATTTTAATAACACAAAGCTAATAAATTTTAAAAAGAAAATGTTTCCTTCGGTAGTGTGACTTCCAAACAGCATTTAATGAATGATAAGTAAGTCAAGTGTTCTTACGTAACTACACTTACACTTACACAAGTGTTAGTATATGCAAAGAATATTCTCTTTTTATATTAGCATTAATGGACAGCTGCCTTTCCCGTAGATACATCTCTTTATTTTCTCAGATATTGCACGCTTCATGTTAACTTGCTCTGTAATCATCTCTGGTACGAATCACGTAATTGATTTTCAACTCACTTCCGATCAGCCGATTGCTTAGGAATTTTGAAAACTTGCTTGCTTCCGATGACAATACAATATTCAATCATTAGATATACGACAGAATAATCTAATTAACTCTAATTAATTAATTAATAAAATAATTGGAAATTATCCTAAAATTCACACAATGCCGCATCTATTGTATGAAGTTTGGGTTGCCTATCTCGCAGGGAGTTTAATATGCATGTATTATACAGAAATAAATTAATTATCAAAGGATTTTTTTTAAAAAATACGCTTTATTAAGATGCACTAAAAAGTAAAAAATGATAAATTGAATTAATCTTATGAATAGGAAAATAAAAGCGTGGATGCTCTTAGATATTATGATTTTATGATAAGGTAAGCAAGAGCACCCACACTTTTATTTTCCGATTCAGAAGATTAATTACATTCATTATTTTTTGCTTTTTAGTCCATCTTAAAAAGTTTCGTTACTGTTTATTGCATAATAAGCTGTTTTATACCTGCATTAATGTATTAAACAAGTGGACACAGGAAACACATCAATAGGCTGTTTTCTTCAAATCAATGTTAATTACATCTTCAAGACAATATTTTGCTGCGCTAAAACTTTTTCATGACGGGCTCCGTTCCTAAGAAGGCCGAAAATTATGGATATACTGTAATGAACATAATTTAAAATGGTGGATTTTAAAATATTTAAGCTCTATTTTTGATAACCAATGAACTGCCATTTTGTTCTATTTCTGTAATATTTCTATCTTTGATATTGTTTTTAACAAACCAAGTATGATTTAATATGTAAAAAGTTAATATGAGTTCTAGAATGGAATATATTAACATCGTATTTAAAAAAGTGTGTTTTAATAGTTTTTCCGGAGTATTTATATTATCTCACAGCTAACACGTTTCAGTGATAGTTTTGTTTAGTTTCTTTTGTGCTGTGCACTATAACGTAGATAAGCTTGTTTCAACGAGAACTTCAGAATTCCTTGGAAAAATTTCGTTTGGCTACTTTGCTCAATCTTAAGGTGAGTTTAATCATCCCCTATCTACTGAGAGCTACTTGTAAATCTTAGATTTTATATAATGCTTGTATATGCCCCGAACTAGTAGAATTCAAAAGTGAAAAAGTTGCATACTTTGCAAAGCATGTCATTATTCGTTTTTCTTAGTCATCAGGGTTTTAATATTACTTTTCTCAACGAGGCAACACAGTGATGTTTATTTAACAAACCTTCCGAAAGCGTGGAGATGCTGTGTTTCGCTTTGATTTCGTATCAACTGTTTCAGGAGTTCGTATCAGCTATTTCAACGTTGCGTTACTTCATTGATGCTTGATGAAGTAAAAAATGTTGGGGGTGGGGATGGAATGTAATATTATCACAACAACACCAGAAAGTTCCATCAATAAAATATCTCGCCGTTCACTCCTAGGCTCTTGTGTTCTACGTTAAAATAATAGACACAGCCCAGAAGGTAAATGAAAAGCTGCCATAGGTTCACCTTACTCATGCAATAAACTGAACACCATTTCTACTGCTGCCAAAGTTTCCACAAATAAGTTGGTTTGAAGCAATTCCACCAAATGAACACTGTTGATTATTCTTTCCAAACACAAGGAAAGTTTAACTAGAACTAAATATAACTAAATTAACAAGCATAATTGGTGATACACGATAAGATTAAAGATTGTCACTGTCGGCCTTTCTACTCGAACTTCGCAAGTAAAAAAATGTATTCATGCGCGTAGCAAGATGAAATTCGGTTTGCTTTGTGAATGAATAGATATATTTTAACAAACTTGGTTCACATTATCAAAAGCCGTTAAAGAAATATTGACCGATGTTTGATTTTTGCCACGACTTCCACCAATACTACGTTATGACCACTTCATTAGCTGTTACTGTCACTGGTCTTCAAGCAATAGAGCAATACACTGAACGAGCGTTAATGCGCAGAGTTCTGCTTGACGAGAATCGCCGTGCGACTTAACTTCAAAGAGTAAAATAACAACTGCAATAAACTTATTAAAGTTTTAGATTTGTTATGTCAGACAACTAGTCCTTTACGTGTATTAGCTCGTGGATGATATATCGATAAACACATTTCACAGACAAGTTACAAACTACACTTTAACGATTATCTAAAGCTACTTGGATGGTTCTTCCCGTGAAAATCTTGGTGCAAAATTCAAGAAGTTTGCACCTTAGAGTACAGATTCGGTCTGACTTTCCACACAACCATCAGTAATATAAAATATGTTACCCACAAGGCATTGCGCGGAAAATCCGGCTTATCACGTAATAACTCTTAAAGCTTACATACATAAGGAAATTATAATACAAGATCGACCTTATTAACATTTATAGAATACAAAGGGCTTATGAACGTGACAGCGTATACCCGTACATATTACCAAATTAGGAAATAGAACATTGAAAATCGATCGTTTGTACAAAGATTGGCGTCTATGAGCAGCGCGACTAATTTCTTCACTCGGTTACAAACCAGGGATTTTCCTGTTTCTAAGCACAAAGAAAACTCAAGAAAGCAAAAATGATTTCAAAGAGATCTATTCACGCAATTACTAAAATATACGAAAGATCATTATAAAATCTTCGGGAAAAGCTTAAATTAGTTAGATTAATACAGGAAAAAATGTTAATTGTTAATAACATCATATTTTATATTATCCGTTAATTAATATATATATATATACCAGGTATATATAATCAAACAAAAAAGCTTAGAATAGGTAGCACACGTACTTATTTTTTCAAAGACGAGCATTTCAGTACGACCTTTTGTGGAAGATATTTATTCCGATCACATGTTCTCCCACTTCGAGAATCTTTGTACCTTTCAAACACCTGAGTTCGTAACAGACATTCTTTCTCATAATATCTAGGAAGCTTAGCAAAAATATGTGAACTTCGAATCCTTGTTCCTTATAATAAAAATATTTTATTTTATTCAACAGACTGAGACATTTCGCCCTCGCTCAGCAGTCAACACTCTAACGCGCGCCACACACGACAGACAATACCGAGCCCTTACCGCATTATAGATAACCAGTAGAGGTCGGGATGTCCAAGGTCGGAATGTCCAAGGTCGTTTATTGTGCCGTAAGAATCACTGCGCGAAAAATCCAATAGTTTTGCCTTAATATACAGGGTATCCCAGAATTCTTTCCCTCATTACAAACATTCTGAAGGCATAAAATCTGACACATAGACAAATACTTTTTATCTTGAATTGCATGTAACATATTCAAGTTTTTGTGTATACAATTAATAAATTTGTACGTGTGATTCTTTCGTTATCCGAAGGATATCCAGGCAATATTCCAATATCCAGGCGATGTTTATGTAGAATGCAATGCACTGAAGTCTTAGGAGTTTGCAACTCACGTGAGCCTCTGCGGACTGACTTCTTAGGACTTCTCACGAAGACTTCCCTCACTGTCTGAATTGTCTGCGCACTGGGTCCAGGCCTGCCTGTTCTAGGGAGGTCACTGACGCTGCCTGTTTCTTTAAACTTAGCATACCACATCTTGATTCTTTTAACATCTGGTGGCTGTCTATGGTATGCCGTCTGGAATTGTCTCTGGACTGTTTTTGGTGACTGTGTCTCGTGATACTAGAGGACACATTGAGCTTTCTCCAGGTTTTTAGTACATGTTTCTACAAATGGTATCCGATTGAACTGTTATTACGTCACTGGGTCCTGTAACAAACAAAATAACAGTAAGTATGTACACAAAAACTTGAATATGTTACATGCAATTCAAGATAGAAAGTATTTGTCTGTGTGTCATAATTTATGCCTTATGAATGTTTGTAATCAGGGAAAGAATTCTGGGACACCCTGTATATTATTCAATAGCTGCAAAGTATAATGTTGTATAAGAATGAGCTTCACCTGACATAATGAACACAGGAAGCTATTTGCCTTGAAGAACACGATGGCTGAATATATTTTATTTAACTAAGCAAATTCGGCCTCCAAATATTCTTTGAATCTATATTTTGTCCAATCGTGAATGATTTAACAGTATGTAAGTAAGCGTCAAAAGTTATGTTCCTTCCTTGGAACATTTCTTTGTGAAATTGCTTTGAATTAGATGGAACGATATGAACACAATTGAGGACGATATTTTCGAAACCGCACATGTCCACTGGGGCAAATTTTTCAATAGCCGTGAACAAATACATTTCTTGAGAGGACAAGGACTATAATGATGAAACTGATCTAATATTGTAGCTACAGACACTGTCTTTTTGCAACACTAGATCTTTCGCACAATAATAGTCCTTGTATTCATATAAAAATATTATTTTTACGCCTACTGAAAAGATTGCCCCAATGGACATGTGCTTTTTCGAAAATAACGTCCTCAATTTTCCGTAACCACAGAAAATCACATCCTTTTTAAGTTATTGAAACCAATACACTTACACCCAGTCCAGAGTAATTGAAAAAATAAATCTTATCAAAGCAAAATAAATTTTGGCCTTGATTATGCCGTGACATATTGTTGTCCATTGTTGTCAGCTGATGATAATGATTATTAAAATGCATTC
The DNA here is from genome assembly GCA_022664845.1 of Lepisma saccharinum. Lineage (NCBI taxonomy): Eukaryota > Metazoa > Arthropoda > Insecta > Zygentoma > Lepismatidae > Lepisma > Lepisma saccharinum. Next base: position 44,911 of record JAGDQP010001170.1, on the reverse strand, counting down.
GATAATTTATGAAGATAGTAAGTGGCCTTAGACGCTCCTGATGGAAAGTATCCTTGCGGAAATCTTAGTCTGTCAAGCCTTATGCTCATATATATGGCACCCGATAAGGACCCTTATTTGTCCATCAGCGACATTTCGATTAACTAAGGGAAGTTCATTTTTGGCATTTTAGACACTGTACACCTTTGTAAGCAAAAGTAAAAAGCTAAATGACGCCGTCCCAGTGTACTTAGATCAGACTTTGTCACAATTTTTACTGTTATTTCGCAGTCTTAAGGTGCAATTTCGTTTAGGCGATGGTCGTATGCAATGACCGCATTCAGTGAATACGTGCAACGGAAGCATGTAGTGGGGTAGTTTCCTTTGTGCACTTAGCGCGTGCGCGACGCCATAGTATATCTATACAGTCATATGATTTACTTTTCGTGCATTACAAGTTTTAATATCTTTCTGTAAACAACATTTTTACAGTTTCAGAATTTTAGGCATGATTACAAACAACTATAATAATAATATAAACAGCATTTTAAATTAACTTCAACTTTCGTTCAATATCAAACAATACTGTTACTTCAAGCTGCTGTAGTACTCTGCTGCCACCTATTGAGCTCCAAACTTACTACATCTGTGTATGCATTCTCTTTATTTTGGGTTTTACCAACAATTTTATAGTATTTTCGTGCATTCTTGACGTAGCTTTTCATTCTCATCTCTGCTGAAGTTCATATTTGGCACAAAATAGTTCCAAATTCAAAGAAAACACGAATAAAAACTGCTCAACACTCTACAACGCATGCGATAGCTGCAGCTTGACTGCTCTCCGAAGGAGTCGTTGCAACAGTTGCTAGCGACACCATGCGTCGGACGCGCAAACCAAACCGGCTTCACTGATTTCCCTTCAACGTGTCAATGCAGTGGCGCGTGCAGCAGTTCCTTGCGATCTTCGTATGCGAAAATCGCACAAACGAAACTGCACCTTTAGAAATGTTTAAATCCTTAAATACACGCTAACATTGCTTTCAAGTGAATTTTGTGTACGCATTGGTGTGATTCCCCTTCCCCTATCGTCAGCAAAATTAAGCAAAGTTAGAAACCCCCACCAGTCTTGAATGCTTACGTATTTTTTTTAGTTTTCCCTAATAGAATTAATAATACTTGTTAAATGTTTCTGAGTACTATACAATCAGTACACTAATAAACATTATGCGAAGGAGCACATATTCAATCATTCTATCTACAATCTAGATCAGTGGTTCGGAAACTTCTATAGTTCGCAGAACACTGTTTCGCCCTATGTGATATTATGACACACATTTTAAAGTAGATAGCACAACTGTATAGACTCCCCTGGTTGATTACATGAAGTTCGAAAAATATCATGAGTGCTTAGGAATTCTTGAAGAGAGTGTTGTAAACCAGTTAACATTCAGCAGGAACTCCGTTTCGCCCAACCAGCGTTCTGAAAAAAGTTTCTATAACGATAAAATCTCCGAATTTTTTAAGGATAGAGTTCATTGTTGTTCAACTCCACCAGTCACATTAGGGGCAGTACAGAAAACTGTTAGGGGAATTTTAACGTCATTTCAGTATCGGTACGCCAAGTTTTCTTCTCTAGTGACTTGAATCAACTGTTTGTATACGCGGATGATACAGATTTAATAGGGAACGATATAGATGCACTACAAAGCAACACCGATGTCTTAGTAGAAGCGTGCGATGAGATAGGTCTACAGGTAAACATAGATAAAACAAAATACATGGTAACAAGCTGAAGCACAGGGAATGAAGGAATTAAAAACATAAGAATTAGGGATGAGGTCATAGAGAAAGTAAACAAATTTAAATACTTGGGAGCATACGTAACAAGCAAAAATGAGGTCACGGAAGAAATAAAAAGTCGCTTAGTATCGGGGAACGCATGTTTCTACTCAGTCCAAAAACTTCTAACATCGCGATTAATATCAAGGAAATTGAAATTAAAAATATACAGAACGGTTATTCTGCCGGTAATACTTTACGGTTGCGAAAGTTGGAGTACGACCCTAGCAGATGAACATAGATTGCGTGTATTTGAAAATAAGGTTTTGAGAAAGATATATGGGCCGAAACGGGACGAGATGACTGGAGAGTGGAGGAGACTGCATAATGAAGAACTCCACGGACTGTACGATTCACCAAATGTTGTAAAAATAATGAAATCGAGACGACTAAGGTGGGCAGGGCATGTAGCTCGGATGGGGGAAAAACGAAGATTATATTCTATCCTGGTTGGAAGGCCCGATGGAAAGAGGCCATTGGGAAGACCGAGACGTCGTTGGGAGGACAATATTATAAGAGATCTTCGAGAAGTAGGTGTTCGTGATGAAAACTGGCTTGATACTGCCCAGGATAGAATCCAATGGCGAACGTTTGTTACTGCGGCGATGAACTTGCGAGTTCCATAAGCCATAGAGTTAGTTAGTTAGTGACTTGAATGGTTCTGATGCCAATTACAAGCTATAGACCAACATTCTATAGGCTAACAAACATGAAGTTAACAAATATACAAATACAATGTATGTAAATTTAGATAATTTCAGGCCATCAGGCCAAATATATAGATCGAAGGTTGAAATACTCAGTGATTTGTCAATAACTTTACCATCCCTGCCAGGAAAAAGTTGTCGATGGATGTCAACACTAAGATTTGTGACTCGAATCCACAAACAAATAGCTATTATTTATAATAACGTGGATTAACTTGTCTTCGGATGGTTGCAGATTCGATGCTCTAGCTCGGGTCTAATTCGACAATTGTAACGGACAACATAACTCTAACTGAAATATAAAATGGTATCCATTGGTATCAACAGAGCAAAATTCTGTAAATAACGTTCAGGAATTTTTATCTTCTCCTAATTTTGCCAATAGATATATTGAGTTACTTTATGAGTTGTTGAGTTGATCCTCATAATGCTGTAAAGCCAATAAAGATATCGTAATTATTTACCGTATTATTATTATTATTTATAATTTAAATTGAAATATTACTTCGAGGGAACATAAAATCATGTTCTAAAATCGACCAGTCCTTGAATCTTCATAGCTTGATGAACACATGACACAAATTGTACCTCATTACACTTAATTGAAAAGTTATGCGATCAAATACTAGCTAATTAATTGCCACATTATTTTTAAATACAGAATGTATTAATCCACGAAACGACTAACTCATCAATGTGTCAATTTATAAGGTTTCAGAGTGAAAGACTACGTCAAAAGCAGCAAATTAAACTTGACGCTAATTGGTAATTATAGAATGATTAATAATCAAATCATGTTTACGAAGAAAAAATATGGATAGTATATATTTTCAGCACAAAGGAGAAATAGTTACTGAAAAGTTAATTTCTTATATTTAATATTATTATATATAATAGCAATCATATACAAATTTTAAATTTCATATAGTAATGAATTTTCTTGTAGCATATAAATGGTTCCGATCACTAATATTTCTCATTGAAGATTAAATATAATTAGCCAGAACTCGTGGTTTACTGGTATGGACATGGATCTCGTATCGGTACTGTGGAGGAGCAAAGGTTTGAGTCCTGTTACCGGCCTACTGACTGAGCTTTTCAAGCTTTTTCCCTTATGCCAATAGGTGAATACTGATATTGTACATGGAGAAAGTAACAAGTCATTCTCTTTTCCTTCCCTACCCTAGACTGTGTTTTGTCTAGAAACCTGATTCCTCAGATATGTGATGGGCTCATGTTCTTGAGAAGTATGTTTAAGATAAATACAACAATGGAGAGTTATTACGGAGAAAAATTATAAGAAGGCATGAATGGATTGCATGTTCAAAGAATTTACGGATAAATTCAGATTCCTTTTAATATTTCTCTAAATATCAAACTGATTTCACTTTAAAATTGTTTTAAATTTCAGCAATAATTAAAGTGAAATAGATATTAACCTTAGGTTATATTTGAAACAATCAATTGTATTTCCCTTGGATCCTGTTTTCCACACCTTCTTACATAGTAGTTAATATCTAGTATGAGTTTCCCATTGAAATTACTAACTCCTGTAACTTGGTCCAATTTCTGTGTCAACTTAAATATTATCTCGTAAAACAAAATATTGTTTCTTAAAATTAAGAAAATGGTACTTATCTCTAAACCGAGAAACAATTTTCTTAGAAATGAGATATCAATTCTCATTTAATTGAAAATGAGAACATGCTATTCCAAATCAGTATGCTCTTATTTTAAATTAAATCAGAATGCTCTTATCTCATTTCTAAGAAAAAACAATTCTCACTGCACACAGATAAGAACTCTTTTCTCGATTTTAAGAAACTGTTTTCTTAGTGTAGCCTATTTTATTTATAAGTAATGCTACAAATGACTAACTGTAATTTGGTTACGTCTCACGACTTCGAAACGTACTGGAAACGTTTCCAATGACACACAGAATCGGAAGCTAGCTGCTGAAACCAGGGCGAAACACATGTACATAGTTCCCTGATTGGGCTTTGCCTCATTTGTTTATTTTATATGATTTATGTTTGTGTAGTATTGAGACAGAATAGATGGGAAAACAAATTTAGCTACGTTACTATATTTGAGCTGAACTGAATATCCACATTGCAATTATTGCCTGACTCAAACTTTAATCAAACTTTCTTTGGCAAGTGTGACAACGTGATGTAAACTTAGTAACAGAAGCCAGAAATGTTTAAACAAGGTTGAATCCAGCAGTCTTGTTCACAAGAATCAAGGTTGAAATAGCTTTGACATAACTGGGAAGAATAAACTAATGTACTTATTTAAAAAAATAAAAACGTTAACCTGGGAATCGAACTAAGGTTCCTTAGCACACTGGTCAAATGCTGTATATATTCCACCACTCGACCTACTAGCTTTCATTAGACCAGCACTATTTATAGTTAGTTCATTAGATTCCGAAGAGATGGCTGTAGTAAAACAATGGGAGCTGTCGGATTAGCTTATGACGAAACATTCATGCACGTGATGGAACTTCAGCGCATTAAGGGAAGAACGGAAGTGCGACAAATTAAAATTCAATTAAACGAACTTTCTGGCATATCTAGTTGTTCCAATAAGTTTGAATTACACTGGTTCTAACAAGCAGATTTTTCCAAGAAGTTTGTTTCATACGTGTTTATCAAGTACAACACAATATCAAGGTTAACAATAAGAAAACAAATGATTGACAACCTTGTTACGAGCTACCATGCTATGTAGGTAAACATAATTTTGTTCGATTTCACCTACATTTCTGCAAACTTTAAATTAATGTGCGAGTGCCTCGTCATTATTATTATTATTATTATTATTATTATGAACCGGACTTTAGGATTTCATAAACATCCTTTTGAGCATTACAAAGAATTGCTTTAGCTCATTTTTTGGACTTTATTTTTTCTACCATAAAAATATTAAACTGTCAAATATTAGTATTAAAATGAAATAAGCAGTAAGTAAATTTCAATTGAAAATACATTTTCCTTTATATTTTAACAATTTTCTGAAATATAAAGTAAATAAGTAAAAAACAAATCAATATTCAAATTTAATATTTTCTCAACATTCACTATAAAATTACTGCTTCATTCCATAAACTCCTGGTCTCCCGATTAATATTACGGAAATTTAAAATGAAAATATATAGAAAGGTTATTCTGCCGGTAATACTTTACGGTTCCGAAATTTTTAGTACAACCCAACAGATGAACATAAATTAAGAGTGTTCGAAAATAAGGCTTTAAGAAAGATATACAGGTCGAAAGGGGGACACGATGACTGGAGAATGGTGGAGACTACATAAAGAAGAGCTCCACGGACTGTACGACTCACCTGATGTTGTGAGAATAATAAAATCGTGACGACTATGGTGGCAGACCATGTAACTCCGATGAGAGAAAAACGAAGACTATATTCTATATTGGTTGGAAAGCCCGTGAGAAAGAGACCGTTGGGAAGACCGAGACGTTGTCGGGATTACAATATTAGAAGAGATCTGCTGTAAGTAATTGTTCGTGATGAAAACTGACTTGAGCTTGGCCAGAATAAAATTGTATGGCGAACGTTTGTTACTGCGGTGATGAACTTGCGAGTTCCCTAAGCTATGCCGTAAGTAAGTACAAAATAAAACTTGAAACAGCACTCACAAATAACCTTCTATTTATTATAAACCTGAACTGCTCTGCATTTTATTTAAATCTTAAATCGTAATTTGTTGGATCACAGCAACATTTTTTTTTAACCGCCTCATTCATTTTTGAGTTGTGTTAAAATTAGTAGTTTTACTTTGTTACAACAGAAAATGTCGTACGTCACGTAATTCCTAACTTCTCGGTACTATTATAAACTCTGCATGATATCCAGACACCCAACGAAAACAAAATTAGAATTGAAATGAATATTATTTAAAGTCCTTAGGCAACTTTAGCTTAGACCGAACGAAAACAATAAAACAGCAAAAATGTGAAAATTGTAAACAAATGCACATTAGTGCACGTTCTTCCTAATAACAGTAGGAGTTTCATGTACTAAAGGCAACTTTCCTTGTTTCTTTTTTTTTCCTCTTTGAAATCTTCAATTTATCTTTTTTCAGGTTCTTACCTCAAATAAGTTTTCAGGACGTAGAGAATTTTCATTAGGAAATTACTAAATCGTAAAGATATGTTAAAATAATGATGTTAGCAAGTAAGGAAAAAATAGGCTAAAACCATGGGCGGATTTATAAGGGGGTATTTCCCAACAATCATTTCAGAATTTAGGAGAGAGAACATGGGAGACAATTACTTTTAAGGGTGGAAGCTATTCCAGTAGTTCTCATAATTACTCCGAAATGACTGGAGGCAATTCCCCCCATAAATCCGCCCATGGCCAAAACCTGAATCCGGGTCCTAATTATTATTAAATTTTACTGTAGAAACCCATAAGATCGAAATTACGAGGCCAAACTCTAGTTCTCCACCAAGCATTTATGCCAGCAGGCTTAAATAATAATGCATAAAAGAAATTATTAGACCATGATAGCATTATAAATATTAGAACATATATATACATATATATCCTATTCTCCATAGATTTTATTCGTCAAAATTCTAGTAGTCTATTAAGAAACCAAATTGCTCTAACAAGGCCTTTAACTAATGAAACAAGTTTACGGGTTAATCTTGTGACAGAAAGAAAGCAGCATTTGCATTGCTTTTTAAAGAAACGTTTATTTTTTCTATTCTAAACCTTTTTACTCTGTTTTGCATCTTTAAAAACCATCTAGAATAAAAAAATGTGGGGGAAACCTGTCATCTGTAGCTGCTACAAAAAAGAAAAAGAAAATCGACGGAAAGAAAACAGCACAAAAGGAAGTCTTTATGTAGGAAAAAAAAGCGCGAAACTGCTTGTTGCGACTCCTGATGCTCAAGACATGTCTCTATGTGGATGCGCGCTCTGATATGCGCAGTACAGAGCGCGCCGAAATACGTCAGAAAGAGGTAGTTTGTAAGCGGAGAAACCGAAGCATCACTTACCAGTTACCGCGCCGTTGTCCTACTGAACTCAAGGCTTTCGCAAAATTCAAGCGTGATAGATAACATAGCGCGCGCTTTTTATCGAGTGTGTGGAAAACGGTGAAAAGTCGTGAAATAGAGCTTTATGGAATAATAAAAAAAAGCCTCACGTTCTGCGTTGTCGTCTTTCTTTTTTTTTTGTTTCTGAACTAAAACAACAGGGTGACGTAATCGGAAGCAAAGAAAGGTAATTAATTTCGAAATGAGAGATAAAGATCCTAAACAAATAAAATAAATTAAACAGAAATGTTCTTCTCATGGCAATATTGGGTTTCTTGAGTTTCAGTGTACACAATCTATGTTAATTAACATTTCGACAAGAACTCTCAAGAACGACTTCAGAGATAAATTTTATTTAATCAACTTTGTATTTTGTTTTCTTGGTAACTTCAGAAAGGATTTATTTGTATCTTACATTTTGTTTATTTGTTTTATTGAACGGTGTTCTTGCTCTGGTAATTTATGAGCGTTAGTGGTAATCTCCGAAGGAATCCTCTCTATCCTGAACACGGTAAGTGATAATGTTTTGTTTGCATAGCGCAAAAATAAAAATAGAAGTATGATCTTGTTTTATCAGATTAATGCGATTTGAAATTACAGAGTTCTTTTACAAACTACTTCATCTAAAGTAGCGTAAACTGCACATTTTGTCCTCTTCCCGAAAAAAAAAATCGTATATCATAATTGGGAACTTTTATTTGTTAAGCCGGACGAGATACTACAGCTTGCGTCACAACTTTTACAAATTCACATTCAGTTTCAATATGAGTAAGATCTCTGATCTATTAATATTTATACGTTAAGATTCTCCTCAGTCCCAGTAGGTGAATTTTAGCACTGAATAAAATAAACATTTCCTTTGCGTGCACAGCATTCTAAAACATAATGTCGTATACATCATCGTTTGTCTAAATTAAACACACTTTCTATGTATTACTCTCGTATGGCTGACAGTGAGTAAAGTAAGAAAACTGTATAACTAAACTATACACTAATATGTAATAAGATAATTTCCTCCGATGCTCGAACCCAGGGCTCTTCTCTTATGAGGCAAGCGTCGTTTCATTCATAGAATAAGGAATAAACGAAGCGGATCAATTTACGATATTTGTGAAGTTTCTTTTTCTTAATTTCTTTTGATTTTCTTTTTATGAACTGAACTCTTTTCGTTTTGGCGGGTTACATCCCTTGACGATCTTTGTTTCGGAGACAGAAATGGAGAGGATAGAGGGCGAGGCACCGTCACATCATTCTCCCCGTGAAACACGAAAGACGTGGAAAAATCTCAGGATGGGCGGCAGCGGTAGTTGAACCATTTCCGATCCGAAGTTCGAAACATTACCGAAATAACTTTTTTATTTATTTTAATAAACTTTTTACTAAAATTTATCAATAAATTACATGCATCAGAAATTGACTAATACTGTTCTGTTCTCCGTTTGTTCTTAGGTAATAATTTTAATCGCTTTGTTGTAAACCATTTATGTAAAAACAATTATACATTCTTATTGAAGATCTAGTATTATGATGATAATTTGGTGGAGTGCGTTCAGACAGTTTGTGCTAATTACGCAGTAAGTTATCCAAAAATATATTTAAAAAGTTGGAAAAAAAACATGCTGTGTAGAGAATACTTTGCCAGGGAGACCGGGTAATCACCCAACTGTCATAACCCGTAGATCAAGGGCATGTTACTCACATTTTGAACTTATTTATGACTTTTCGGCAACTTTGCCACAGGTAGGGGTAGGGTAGAGGATAGGATGTAACAAAGGAAGGCAGTTAGTGGCTAGTTGCAAGGTACTATTCCGGCATTTAACTGGCTTGACTGAGAAAAATACCTAGGAAAAACTCAAGTCTATTACTCTGCATGTAATGCACTACACTATTATAATTTTTGGCTAGTTCCATGAACTGGGTTGAATGAGCCGTGACTAACAAAACTCAGAAAGCCTTCAGTTTCCAACAATATTCAAGCAAAGAATACTTAGAAGAAATACTATTATGCAGTTTTCACGTTGTGACTATTATTGATATTCAGATTTTAAACCTGCATTTCTTTTAAGTACAGAACATTTGTTTTAAGTATTCTTTGCTTGAATATTTTTTTTGGAAACTGAAGGGTTTCTGAATTTTGTTAGTCTTCAACCCAATTTGCCTGTCATGTTCCAGGAAAATTTGCCCTAAAATTTTTAACAGTGTACAATATTTCTGGTTTCTTTTCGAATTTGTAATGTCAATATCGTTTGATGTATTTCGGTTGACTTTAACCCAGGGTTAAAGATATGTTTCAACACCATTTCAGACTACAAAATGACACACTTGATTGGAACAAATCGGTTATCCGGAATTAAACTACAGTACAGGATCGATTATCCGGAAATCGGTTGTTCGGGAATTTCAAAGTCATAAATAAAAATAAAAAAGTAAGCTATTTTAGACTTCGGAAATGATTTTCTATTGTATATCATGGTCCAATCTACGATTTCTTTAATTCGTATTCTGTGCAATATCTTCGTACTGTATTTTCGTTTATAAATACAGTAAATCTTTTTGTAGTGCTTTAACAGTGCTGTTTTATTACTCTAAAGCTATTTACACTACAATAATATCAGAGACCCCTTAACTAGTTGAGTAATTCGATTTTGTTTTCATATTTGGCGCTCTACTTTAAGTAACAATCGATTTTCCGGACACTATCGGTCACCTCAAAATTAGAAATCTCCTTGATGTCTGCTTTACTATTCTCCAAAATTAGAAATCTTGGCAGAAACCCTACCAGGAAAGTACGAACTTCGTACAAAATAAGGACAATTGTGCATAAATATAGAGCTGGACATAGTTGAAAGGGGTCACCAGGTCTTTCGGGTCAAGTTTTTTACCAAGTTTAGGCTTCGAACCCGGTGACCTGATTTAGATCCGGTAACTAGGAGGACAAAGCACGATTTTTAATTATCTTCTTGCGTTTGAACAATATTCGTATCAGGGGTTACCAGGACCAGAGATGTTACGCCCAGAGCAGGAAAAATACGACGCCGAAATTCTTAGTTGATTGACCTTGGGGCATGGGCAGATTTACTGGAGGAGTATGAAGCAATTAACTCCTTAGTCATTTCACGATGACTATGAGAACCCCCGGGAAAGCTTCCACCACCCTTAAAGTAATGGCCCTCTCAGGGTCTCTCTCCTAAATCCTGAAATGGCTGGGGAGCAATGCCCACAGTAAATCCGCCCATGCCTCGGGATGTTCGTTTTCAGTGAGCGTGGCCGTGGGTTCAATTCTCGGCTGAGTCAATTGAATAAAGTGGCTCGTAACCCACTTTACCAAACACTGTAGGTCTCGTCCTTAGAAGTTCACCAGCTCATTTAGGACGTTAATATCAATGCACTCTCTCCCAGTTAATCTGCTAAATTGCTAGGACTGAACCATAATCTGAATTTTGTTTCTCTCTACTTGCTTTGTTTGGACGGATGGACAAAGTAAAATTATTAGAAGATTTTACAAGTTTTTTTTTCTTTAGGTACAGCAGGACTGACTTGTTTAATAATTCCATGATCTATCACTCTATGGTACTGGAGACAACCGGCCTTGATCTCAGTTTCATTTTCCCACGCTTTCTGAAAGCTCCAGTTCAGGTGTTTTCAACCATTTTCGGTTCACGGCATTGTTGGTTCATCAAGAAGTTTCCATAGCACCCTAAATCAGAAAATACCGATCCATTGCCTTTATGTTAGTTCGTTTGTATTACGTAAAATATAAATGATAGACGTAAATCAGGTAAATAAGTTCATATTTTAAAAATACATTCAGAAGTTGTGATAGTTAGTTTTCAAGCACAGATTTTTGTATCACAATATTTTTTTGTATGAAACAAACCGTTACAACCAGAGCTGAAACGGGTCAGCGTGTCATTCGCATCAAGTTTTGGATTGGGTCGCCTGCGACTCGGTCTGACCTGGTGACCTGGAGGGTAAAGTATCCTCACCCACTCCCAAACAATTCTCACCAGGTCAAGATTGGGTCACAGGGTAAATTGGGTCAAGAATCTATAATTGGGTTGCCGAGTCACAGTTGGCCATTTGAGTTAAGACCGGCTCCTGAGTCATTCGGGTCAATACCGGATTAAGTTTCAGACCCGGTCATTCCAAAAGTGACTCGGTTTCAGCTGTGACTGAAGATACCATCTCAATTTCATTTTTCACGCTTTCTTAAGCCTCTAGTTCAGTTGTGTTCAAATATTTTCAATTCACCTTTGGTGCATTAAGAATTTCCCAAAGCAACCCTAAATCCGGAAATGTCCAACCGTTGCGTTTTTTGTTACTTTGTTTATTTTACGTAAAATATAAATGATACGTGTAAATATACAATTTTGCAAAGACATTTAAACAGTGTATTGGCGGATTTAGGAGGGTAACCCTGGGGACAATACAATTTATTATCTGGGTAACAAATTTCAAAGCTATTGTTAAGAAAGTCATTCTGAAATGACTGACTGCCATGTCCGCATGCCGCCAATAAGTCCTCCCATGAGAAGGTGTGATAGGTAGATTTCAAACATACATTTTTCTCTATCGTGTAACAATTCTTTGTATGTAACGAACTGTTAGAACAAGCGAGCGACTAAATGGTCGTTGGTGGAATCATTAACCACACCTGTAATTTTATGATGCAACTTTCTGAATTTCCTTCGGCGCACACTTTGGACATCCCTATTCTAGCTCCAAACTACGCACTTTTATACAACTGTTTAAAGTAACCTCCTTTTCCATGCTTCCTTCTAAGCAATCATCTGTCGATATCTGTCCCATAGGTCTTGATACATAATTAATATATAATGCAAAATCATTTCATGGGAACATATTGCCTTACATCTAACTTTGAGGTTATCAACTTTCAGCAACAAAGCAAATTATGTTGCCCTCCTTAGCTACATTAGAAACACTTCTGTAAAATCATCCGTTTTCGAAGAATGATATACTGGATGCATTTTGATCTTGGATATGCTAGTTTTCAATTTCAATATTTAGTCTACTGTATCAGATAATTTTCTATTTGTTTTGTCGATTTATCGGAACATTAGTTTTGAGTTACTTCAAAAATACCGTTTATCAGGGGTGAAGTCGATCATTACTAAGTGCTGTAATTTTTCACTCTAATCACTTCGTGGTTGCGTGAAACAATGGTAGTAACATAGTATTATTGTCACTAAGGTACTACCATTGTTTCACGTAACCACGAAGTGATTAGAGTGAAAAATTACAGCACTTAGTAATGATCGACTTCACCCCTAATGACGGTATGTAAAAATATTGAAGATGCTTAAATTTACCATTTGACTGAGTTTCGTGACTCAGTTGGGAGTGTTGGTTTTTGCATTCCGTAAGTCCTGGGTTTGATATCAGTGGCCAGCCATCCTGACTAAGGACTTTATAGTCCTTTTCTCTCACACCGATCTAATGTTGAAGTGGTACGTTTAAACTAGATTGTGTAATTCGTGAGCAACTTCCTTCTGAAATCCTTTCCATAGATGGCGCTTGTAAATGTCATAAAGGTTGACTCGAAACAAGTCAAATTGACCACGTTAAGGTCAACGTTTTATTTTATATGTAAAAAAAAGAAGTATAATTTCCCAAATAAATGATAATAACCCAAGGTTAGACGGGAAAGAATAAAGTATTTAATTATAATTATTAACGTATTTACGACATTACGTTTTATTTAATTTCTAGTTGTACACTAAAACTTCGTTTTTCTGGAACGAGTTTCGAAAAATAATTTTTCTTCTCTGTCAATTAAACTACAATAAAATCTCGTTTTTCCAGAACTGATGGAGCCGGATAAACCAAATTGGCAATGTTTTCATGTTATAAACGCCACCAAATACAGAAATATTGTAACAAAATTATTTACTTTACAAAAGACAAAATTTATTTTAATAAATTGAGGACGAATGTTATATAACACAGCACATTTGCATTCTAAAGAACTAACTCGACGCGTTTACTTCTATACGAAGTACACATTTTGAAATTGATTTTTTTTAAAACTGTTTCAGATAAACGAGGTTTTAGTGTACAAGAAATAGTTTCAAAACTGCATTTTCTTCATCATCAGCTAGATATGACACAAATACTAACATTTGTTGTCAGGGATAACTTTCTAATTCATCCCCTTAGATGTGTGTTGGGCTGTTGGTACAGGAACTGCACTAAAATCTCTTTTATCGGGAACTCGCTTATCCGGAAGAAATTTTTAAAAAAATCAATTAATTTTTCGTTACTTTCAAATTACCTGTTCATCGTATATAAGTCAAATTATATATTTTTTAATGTAAATGTGCAGTGCTGTACTGTATTTGCCCTCAATTAACTAAAATAAATGTTGTCTTTTATATAAACAAATCATTTTGTTATTACTGTATTTCCGTATTTCTCGCTTATAACATGAAAAAAGAATAACAATCTGGTTTATCCGAAATTCCGTTCATCTGGAACGAATCCGGTCCCATTTAGTCCTGATAAACGAGGTTTCAGTTTACTTTAAAATAATAATAATCGGAAATGACACAAGATAAAGTCAAAGGAAAATGAAAGAAAAAACAATATTGTATTTCAACAATCCAGGCTGAAACATTGTAGCAGGAATACTACACGTACTTTCTGTATGAATGTGCTATCTTCTTTGCTTCCATCTCTTTTACAAAATCGCACATTAGCCATTACAAAAGAAAGCGACTGAAATGGGCACCGTAGCACAACGATCGGACTCCAGAAAACTCAGAGGACCTGTGCTCTGGAACGATGACTCCACATTTGAAGTTTTAACTCCAGAAGAACGTTCTTTTGGAGTTGAACAGCGCATTTCGGAAGACATGGCTGTTCTATGAGTAGAATATGGAGGGAGTTCAATTATGGTTTGGCGCTGTTTTTGCGGACTAACTGTGCTAGATCTGGATCTATGAAACTCCTAAAGAAAACAACGTGTTGAATTTTAAGAATTGAGGTTATCTGAAACTAAGAAAGGTAGGTTGCTGAAAATTGGGAATACATATTCACAGAGGCGGCATTTGGGGGTGGCAACCGCCCCAGGCCCCGCGCTTAGGGAGGCCCCGCGTTCCGAGTTGATATTTTTCTTACTCAATGATATAAAAGTTGATTTGTAAAAAAAAAAAGTTTACAAATAAACTAGTTTGTATAGTTTCCATGCGAAATGTAATGTGAAATGGAAATGAATAAAGAAGCACTTGTAATTAGCAACGCAGTTTTTAAAATATATTGTACTTTCTTTTAAATAAATTATGTCGGATTTTTTTTTCATAAGAAACCGTTGTTCATTAAAAAAAGATAATATTTAGTAATAAATTTAGGGTTACTAATGAAAGGAAGAAGTGAGAGGAAGCATTTAGGAGGAAGTTGCTTACTGCTTTATCGGCTTTAGATGTAACATTTCGGCGCTCAGCGATTTTGACTTGTACTTTGGCCCCGCGGGGTCATTATTGCCCTAGGTCCCACGCTCACCTAACGCCACCTCTGCATATTCAGGTTACACATATCTGGTGTAGTAAAAAGTAATCCATTATTTTGCCAATAGATGGCTTCAGTGATCTGTATCTCGCGTTGAATAAGTCCGATCGGGTTCAACGAGATGGCGTTCAAACGATGAGATTGCGTACTACAAACACTGTTCAGATAGTTGTGATGAGTTGACTCAGTGTTGTGTGAGCGCGCGTCAAAATGGACACTAGCAAAGAGAAAATACGATATATATTTTCAGTTTTTCTTCGATAAAGGCAAAAACGCAAGCCAGGCGGCTACAAATGTGAATATTGTTTATGATCCTGATACTGTAACAGCCAATCACGCGTAATTTTGGTTTCGTCGATTCCGTGCCGGTAATTTTGACGTCAAAGATGTACCACGCACTGGAAGGTCACGTGTCGAACATGTCGATAAAATCATGGACATTGTCGCGTCCGACCGCACGTCATGTAAGCTCTGTTTCGATTGCCCAAGAGCTAAACATTGCACAAAAAAAATGTGTGGAGCCATTTGCATAAGGCTGGATACAAAAAGAAGCTTGATGTATGGGTGCCACACGAGTTAACGCAAAAAAACCTCATGGACCGAATTTCCATCTGCGAATCGCTGCTGAATCGCAACAAAAGCGACCCATTTCTGAAGCGGTTGGTGACTGGTGATGAAAAGTGGATCACTTACGACAACGTCACGCGAAAACGGTCGTGGTCGAAGAGCGGTGCGCCGGCGCAAACGGTGCCCAAGCCAGGATTGACGGCCAGGAAGGTTTTGCTGTGTGTTTGATGGGATTGGCAGGGAATTATCTACGATGAGCTGCTCCCCTACGGCCAAACCCTTAACTCGGAACTATACTGTCAACAATTGGACCGTCTGAAGGCAGCATTCGCCCAGAAGCGCCCAGCTTTGGCCAATAGGAGAGGCATTGTGTTCCACCAGGACAACGCCAGGCCACACACATCGATAGTGACTCTCCAGAAGCTCCGAGAGCTTGGTTGGGAGGTTCTTATGCATCCACCTTATAGTCCGGACCTGGAACCGAGTGATTATCATCTGTTCCTGTCCATGGCGAACACGTTTGCTGGTGCAAAATTCGCTTCAAGAGAGACTTGTGAACATCGACTGTCTCAGTTTTTTGCCAATAGGGACAAGGGCTTCTATGAGAGAGGCATCATGATATTACCTTCCAAATGGCAACACGTTATCGAACAAAACGGCGCATATGTGACCTAAATCGGATCATTCTAACTATGGTAAGTCAAGCCTTCAACGTCAAGCAAAAATAATGGATTACTTTTTATTACACGAGATATTTCAGGAAAATAAAAGACTATCATTTATTATCTCGAGACCTAGCTTACTAATGTGTATCAATCATAAGGAAGTCTAATAAGCAAGTGAAAAGAAGTTCTACAGAACAATTAGATCTACGTTGTCTGTCGGAACCGATTGCCAAACCGTTGCACTACTACTGGCAAGCTGTGCAAAATTAATGCGCAGGAAGTGTTTACTGTTATTGTCGCTTCCGTCAGATTCTGAGGCTCAGAATAGGAAAAGGAAATTTAACTAAGCATAATAACTAAGTAATACAAATAACTATACTATGTTGTTATATATCCCCAACATCACCTCATAAGTAGTGGAGAATTAACTGCTGGAGCTCCTAGGTTTAGAGGAGCTAACATCCGCAGTTTAAAGTATGAAATTAAATTTTGATGTTGTCTACTCTGTATCATGGTCAAAATTCAATCCACCGGGTCACATGACTGACTGTAGTGCTGAAGTACGGGATAGAGAAAAAGATTGATAAAGCTTTCGTTTGCTCTGGTTTGGTTAAAATAGTGGACAAGGTGTCAACTTACTAGCTGGGTTACCCGGGTTTGATTTTCGGCCTGCTGTATATTTCTCTTTTTTTAATACGTTGCTCAAAAGTTTGAGTATGTTTTGCTCAATAGTGAATAAATATTTTCTCATTTGTTTAGCGTTCGACACAATTTTAAGTCAGTGGCTTTTCAAAGGCTTGAATTTCATTTCTCAGTTTTAAATACATTCTTTATCATATTTTAGCTCGCGAGCAACATGTTTGCCTCGAAATTTTGAGTATGTTGTTTGACCATTCTTGAATATACGTTTTTTTCATTTTTGAATCAACTTTCAACTTCTTTTACGAGTAATTTAATTCCTTGTTCCTAGTCAGATTAAAAATACTTTTTTTTTTCAAATTTGAATATGTGTTTTTAAAAGTGTAGGTGGAAGGCACAAATTGCCTAAAGCGAAAATAAAGAATAAGAGGGAAATTACATTGAAGAAAGAACAAATCATTTACTGTACAAAAACATTTCTCCTTCTCTCAGTGATTCGTAATTATTAATTATTTATATTAAACATATTTAATACGTGTAACATCTTACACTTTTATCATTAAAATAAATCATTATAAAATATGATTGCTATCTAAATATTTCTGCTTGTTCTTTAACCATTCCGAATATAGAAAACACAAAACTGCGAATAACTGATGTCTATCTTCAAGGATAACTGAATCTGCTATATGAAAAACAGGACCTCCACTTTCTGGTGGATTTGACTTCTGCGTACAGATTTGCTATAAATGAAAGTTAGAATTATCATATTAGACATAAATCAGCCATCTTATATTATAGTATAGAAACTTTGGAGAATTTTCATATGCTCAATTTCTGTCATAAACGATAGCTCAAAGTTTCATTATACCACCTGTACGCACAAATGGTAAACCACGCACACACACACAAAAAAAATAGAAGTCCGGTTTATGAAATAACTTTCTCAATTTCACAAAAGATTCATCCATGATAGCTAACTTGTTAATTGATATAAGAAAATTCAAACACAAGTAAAAATAATAAATAAATAATACCATTTATTTTATTATCTTACAACTTTCTTGAGTTTTGAACCAAAATTAATACAAAAAATGTTAGACAAATATATTGCCTTATAATTGGGCCAAGTTTATGAAAGTTCTCAAGCACTCATATTACGTAAATAAGTATTCTTACTCAATTATCTTAATTATATTGTACTCTTTAATTAGATTTCTATAACGCTTTACAATTTCAAAAGTTTTATTTCACTTTTTTTATGCTTGTGGTAACTAACTAACGAGTAGGCTTAGTAATAAAATATATGTTGTATCATTTCTTTTACTTCTTGAAGTATATCAAAATCTGAAGAGTAAAAATAGAAACTAAAAGGCGTATTTAAATTACGACCCTGGTTACAATTATATTGACAACGTCTTCTTGTAGAATATAGAATTAAGTTTAATAGGGAATTTTTGTTCATCTGTAAAATCTTTTTTTTTTTTTTAATTGTTTTTCTTCAGAAACTGCAATGACGGTGGTTCATAATTGCATGAACGTTTCTCCTTCTTTCTATTACTTTTATTTTTCAAGATTTTAATAATTGACTTTTCGAAAGAAAATGATCGGAACATGTTCCTCATTAGTTATTTTCTCTTTTCTCTTTATCATGATTTTCAAGTAGTGAAAAGAAAAGGCTAAATTTGTAAAAAAAAAAAAATTGGTTTTATTATCACGGGGAAGTCAACAACATATCTTCTGCTAATGAATTCTTAGAAGTTCCATTTCGTTTTTTTTTTAAATAAAATATTGTATCAGTTTTCATGAAGAAAATTTTAAAGTATTCCTAAAGAAAATATGAAAGAGCAAATCTACTTCTTTCTCATATTTCCTATTACGTAATCGTTATTTTTTTTATACAGTGGAGCCTCGGTTATCTGTGTTAGTTGAAACCGGTGGTAATTCGGAGAAGCGAAAATGCTGCGCAAGTCGAAGACCGTAGGAAAAAAAAATTACAATACTGCATCTTAACTATCAGCTTTAGTCACAATTACAGCACAAAATAGCACTCTCTGATGCTACAAATCATATGATAATGTGTAATATTTTTGTTGTGTAACTGTTGCCAATACTTTATTATTATTAATCAAAATATTGTATCAGTCTTCTTAATAATATGTTATAGTTTAAATCTTACAGCAAACCAAATATGCTTAAGGTCGCTTTCGTGTCTTCAATTAACTGGCTTGGAATCTACTACGAAATCAATGTCTTTGTATCATAATCTGTTGCTTTACGCGAATAGACATTACAATATTGTTAACGCATTTTTTTTTCTTTTTTATGTGCATGCAACGGATAGACACTTTACGTTGACAAATGCTATGGCTATGGTAATCATAATGTTATGGCTATGTTGTACCGATAATATTACAATATTATTACTGTAATATGTAGAATTATGTCTACCAAAAAAGCTTAGAGGTGTTGTGATAGAAACAGATTACATATGCTAGAGGAAACATTAGCAAGTTATACGGTCAAAGGGGAACATCGTCTCCTGTTATAATTCCTTATCAGGGAAAAAGGAAAATAAATGTTACACATTTCACTGTGGTTGTTAACTATAGTATTCCCAGGAACAACCCCAGTAATTACTAACTTCTAAGTTTCTCAGTTATATCCCGGAAATTTTTAACATCATAAAATTTTTTAATAATATTTTCAGATTGTTTAAAGTCTTTAATTGCAAATTGTTTTTCTTTAAAAATGGTTTCTATAAATACCGGTGTATCACAAGTGATATTCCGTGAGGACAGAAACATTTCGTATATTTCACAATGTATGACAGACTTGGAGCCCAGCCCTTACATTCACATCAGCACGTAGATTCTTTGTTTTTTTGAATGTCTTCCTCTAAATACGTTGTCTCTGTGACTAGTGTAGTGGATTAACATCCATATATGTATGTATTTCACATTGTAGCGTGGCATGAAGTCCGGATTTCCGTTCCCGGATTCGTGTTTGTTCACTGTTTAAGACATACGTTCTTTGCTGGTATGTGGATAGGAACGCCTCTCGCCAAGTTAGTTTTACACTTTCTGTGGGCTCACCCATCTTAGTACTAGTCCCTTGAAATTATATTATTTCTGAACGGTCACATATCCGAGAACTATTCGGTCAGGTGCTGCTTAACGTGTAGCCTATTTTCTTTTGAGTGGTATGTTCTTCATTTTCGTATCTGATTCGTATTTCCATTTTCAATCTTCATTGTCTGTTCATTTTTTGAAAGTTTTTTTTTTCTGTCATCCTGTTCTGTTCATTTTTTTATTATTCCAGTACTCTCTGTTCTGATTTTGTATTTGACTGTTTGTGCGCCCGCGTCTCTTTGGTGGTGTGACGTCCCCAAGTACCACCAGATTATCTTGTATTTTTAATGACAACCCAAACAAAATAAAGCTCCTGTATATCTGTATGCAGTGGATTCCACCAATCTTACGAAGTATTCCGTGTGTGTAAGGGATGTATGCAATAGGAATACAAGTAACCTTTCGTTAGTTAGCCCACCTACCTGAAGATTTGCTAATTCTTTAGGCCGGGGCCCAATAATAAGCGATTTACAGTCAATCAATAAAGTAAATTTACCTAAGGCCCGCAGGGCCACCAGGATGGACTTCTGGCCGATTTGGGCCGCTTTCGTCCTGAGTAAAAATTAAAATTTAGTGAATGATTAAAGTTCTGTAAATTGAACCGGAGACAACGATATTGTTATAAGACTAGGGATATTTTTTTAGCTAATTCTATCTAATTTCTTCGCTGATAGATCGTCTGTTTGTGTTAATGGCGTACATAGTCATGTTAGTTAAGAGAATGAATAGGTTTTGGAGGTATGATTTGCATAGCATTACGACTTATATACCACTCTCTCGGGGGGTTGTGAATCGGTTTCCGCTGATACAAAATAGTTCCAAACATATACAGATTTATAGATTCAAGAAATATTTATAATGACAATCATTCTTAAACATTTTCAAATTAATTTAATTTGGTAGAATCGAAATATCTTTAATTCGTATATAGTCTTTCGATAAATAGTTCTGGCAGTAATATCTATTAGTATTCGTGCGCTAATTAAAATATCCAACATATACGCACACCTATAATTCTGAAATCATATCGTTAGGAAGAATTATTTTGTTCAGAACTTTTGGATATACCAAAATTGAGTAAACTGAAGCTTTATACATAGGGTAATATTCTGAGCGTAAAATGAATAATTCATTTGGAAAACAATGTTGTCGAACGTGTGTGATTTGCAAAACAAGAACAATTTAATTTAAAAGATGCAAAATGTAAGTTTATATAATTAGTTTCGGGGGTAACGTAAGTGACCACTACATATGTAGACATACAATAATATTAACATCACTGCCACCTAGTTGTATATATTTCTTCCAAAATGTTTCTTATCATCTACTTGTAACAGCATGCTTTTTCACAATGTATTAACGATTATACAACTGCAACACACATTTTCAGTTAGGGCGAAATACGAACTGCTACTATTTGGATCCTAGAAATAATTTTAGGTCCATTTATGGAATGTTAACATAAATTATAATTGTTGCATGACTGCATCTTTGATAATTGGGACTGATATTTCCTTAAAATGGAAAAGAAGCAACCATTCAATTGACAACAGATATGGTGAGAATGAAAGGCTTAAAGTAGAAATCCAATGATGTAGGGTATTTTCTATTTCCCCTAAATTAAGTTATCAAGATGTCGTTCGTAAATATTTGCCAAGCATTACTTGTGTAGATACGAGAACAAATTCTTCCTAAGGATGTGAACCCAACATCGTTTTCACAGCAATACAGTATGTTCAGTCTTCATTCCTATGATTTTCGGTGCAATATAAAATTTAATGATACCAGGCAATTTTCACAGCTAAATTAAAAATACGCTAGTATCTTAATATCATAGTACTAAATGAATATCTAGTTAATATTGATAGCATAATATAACTGAAAAGTACAGGGAAAGAATGTAGGATTTCCATTAAAAAATGAAAATGCACTCTTAAGAAATACAAAACAATGACATATAACTGATACGAATCCCAATCTGAAAGTGCAAATACAAATTATAGCTGGTTTTAAAATATTAAATACATAGGAGTAAGCATTTTCCCCAGGTCTCTCCTCAGTCACGTTGAGTACATGCCGTGATGGTACCTTCAACTTAGGGCCTAGCTAGTCCCTTTCGCGCATCTTTCTCTTACCATATCTCAATATATGCCATAGATGCCTAAAAGGCCATAGACAAATACAAATAGAAGAAATATTAAGAACACAATTTACTCGTAACTATGGTAATATTGCTCCAATAATATAAACTTTATCTACTGCAAAAAGGGTGAACTTTCTATAGAAAGTAAATACAGATATCGCTGAGTTCAATAGAAGTATCGTAGGGTGAAGTCTAATCAAACATTAATCTGCTATTTTTAAAGACACAAAGTGCTTCCTTCTAATCAAATTCTAAAGTGTTATGAAGGTGCTATTGAGAATATACGAAATATATGTTAATCAAAACAAAGGTAAATAGCAGTTATATACATCAGTTTAGTGACAAACAGCTGTTTGCTCGTGCACATAATGACACACATAATCAATCATTCATTTATACAGCCAACGCAATTAAGCCATGTGCCAGAAATCCTAGTATAAAGGAGAGGAAGAGAGACCGCTGGTTAATTCATAGAATTATATCACACGTGAGAATTTGGGACCAGTCCGTTGAACACTGGTATTGTTGCTGTTTCAACATGCATGCAAAATGGCTAAATACATTTCTCACGGCGTTTGGTTGGTTCTTGTATAAACCCCGGATCTAATGTACCGTAAATCATCAATTTAGATCAAATTGAAAGCATATAGTCTTCACTGTGATTGGTTTAAAATGTATTAAAGGCCCTTTAAAAATGAAATGGTATTGTAGATTTTTAACATTGTAGTAGGGACTCATGGGAGTAGGGACTGTTTTTAAGCACTCCACGGTACGCAAGCTGTTTTATTGAGATAAATAGCGTATCTATGCTTGGCGAGTAATCTAACAACCCAAAATTAAATAAACTAACACACTCAGACGTTAGATAGAAGTCAGGCGTGATAGCATAAAATATCTTAATTAAAAATAACCCTAAAACGTTAGGTCGTGTTAAGAGCCAATCGGTTCCCGCCAAAAATCTTTTTCATATCTATTTCATACATTTCCTTATTGTGTCTTCTCTAACATATCTTAACCTACCATGGGCAGAAACAAAAAAGGAAAATGCAAAAGGGAAAGCAGTTTATCTCCAAATCAAGACAATATACAATCGAAACAAGAAAATGAACATGACAGCAGAGGCGAAAGGTCACCTGCAACTCGCGAAGATTTCTTGAAAAAGAACAATCCAAAAAATGAAACTCAACGGAGGAAGAAGAAGTTTGATAGCGGAAGGGGATGTTTACAACAGCTTTTCAAGAAGAAGATGATGAGGATAATGCTGATATCCCAAAAACTGAAGGAAGAAAAAGTAATCCGCCAATTACAGTAATTGAAGAAGATGATGCAAGCCCAAAATCACCTCATCCCTCTTCAAAGATACCCTCATCACTCTTCCCTCTACAACCACAACTCCAAACAAGATTTATCCTGTAAAATCTGCAATTCAGACAACAAATAGCTCCTCTCCTAAATCTACCCACACTCACATACCCAAAGTAAGAAATCCTGTCATTAATACCAGTCCATATTCGCCGGCATACTCAATTAAATATTCTGATCCCCGAACTGACATATATAATTGCATTAATAATGAAGATCAGGAAGATGATACAAAACAGTCAGATGATAAAGAAATTTCGTCAGTAAGTGCCAACACAATCTTAGAGCAGGATACTAAATACGTGATAACTATAAAGAGTATCAAATCGGAACTTGAAAATCCACTAAGATTTTATAAGTTAGTTAGAAGTCGACTTCCAGACTTAATACTCATAGTTTATCCTACTCCAAAGCTCAAAGGCCTTAAACTAATTTTTAAAAACAAAGAAAACAAAGATAGTTTCCTTCAAACATTCACACAAAGAGACTTTGGGCCCTCAGCTGTAATAATTGATTCTAATGAAAAGCTATCCAGGCCACAAAAAGCCACCACTGCCACTACTTTTACATGTGTAGTTAAAGGGGTGGATACAGGAGTTTCAATTGAGGACTTAAATCGTCATCTTATCAAGGATAGAAAAATGCCTCTAACAAATATTACACGAATCAGAAATGATAAGGGTCCTACAACCTTGATCAGACTCTTTACTAAAAATTCAGAACTGGTCAGCCTTTAAATCTGAAATGGATTGACAATTGTTCTTTCTAGACACAAGGTTGAAGAGTCATTGTCTACTGGCAGACCAAGACCCTGTCTTACATGGTATCAATACCATAAAAACACTCATTGTAAAAATGACCCATTTTGTCATAAATGCGGAAGTAAGCACTTAAGTTATACATGTAGAAAAGTACCAAACAGAAATTTTTGTGCCACATGCAAAATTAAAGGACACCGTACGGGGACTTCAAATTGTCCCAAAAGGCCGAAAGATAGAAGCAGCACACTCCCTCAGAAAATATTTAGGACAAACAATAAAATTACTTATGAACCAGTTCAAAAAGAAGATATGTCTTCAGGATTCAGTAAGTCAGATCACACTGAAAACGCGCCAAATGAAACTGTTAAAGAAACAGATAGCATTTCAAATCAAAGATCTGGAGTTAATATTGACAACATTTTGGGAGAATTTCTAAACAATATTACCAAATGCGTTTATACAGTTCTGACACTAGGTATTCCACAGGATGAAGAATCCTTACACAAAATATCCGATGTTATAAATGCAGCATCAGAAGAGATATTTCAAACTAGAATGAACATACTTCAGTCTACTGATGGACATCTTTATGTCGGACGACAACCATATACAAAGTACAAGAAGACAAACTTACAAAAGTAATGCTTACAAAATAAAAAAACTCACAGTGGACAGTTACAAATAAATATTAAATAATTAATCAAAATAATAAGTAAATGTTTTCAAATTTAAAGCGCGTTCGTCACTCCTACAAGAAATGGGAAAGAAGATTGAAGCAATCTATATTCACATCTGTATTACCTTCAAAATAATCCTACTCTTTTCCCTTTCTTCCAAATGTTTCATTTATCTTACCCATTACCTTAATCAGACAAATTAAATTAATTACTTACACTTAAATTCACTTTAAAAAATAGACTGAACAGAAACAAGGTTCTTGAGCACTTTTAGTGCACTTTTGACCAATTCCCGTGCTTTTCCTGTGCAATTCCATACAATTTAAATTTAACTCAGAATAAAAATCCAACAGAATTAGATAGATACGGCTATTGTTTCTTGGAGGACATCCGATTCTATTTTAACAAATAATAAATAATTATATTCCCAAAAATTTCCCCCTAAAAATCAAAAGGACGAAAGTGGCCAGAAGTCCAGCTATGGTGGCCCTGCGGGCTCTTTGCAATTTACATGCAGGTAGGTAGATTTTTAAGTGTAATTATCCAAGTACTTTACTAGAATTACTTAGAACAATACCTCGAAACGAAAATCTCAATCGTTGTATTACCCAGGAGAATTACATGGTATTCTGTGTCTTTCCTCCTACCCTTAAAAATCATTATTTTCCCACTCTTAGATGCCTCTGACTTCAAATAACTTATTTTGTTAACAATACTGATAAACTTAATCTTTGTGAGTTGTTGAGCATTTTCTGTTAACTTAGATATTGCATACCAATCATAAGCTTGAATTTACCAGGATGGTTTAAGAAAATGAGCTATTTAGAACATGCCATCTATCGTCAAGGCAAGGAACTTCGTGGAAACTAGAAAGAAATGTACAGATTTATGAATGCATGCTATGGTTTATTGGGTATCAATACCGTATTGACAATCTAAATACGTTAGTGGATTAATTTTGTCCTTCTCAAGAGATGGCAGTTCTTCCTCATTTTGAATGAATTTGCATTGTAACAAACTGTGAAACGTACCTGCCCCGATTATTGCGGCTAGCTCAATTGTTTAGTACGTATTCACTCTAGCATTTACAGATATGTTTATCATATTCGACCACTCTCAGGCTCAGGGCATCTATTAAAGAAACGTATGTGGAGGAGTTCATTGGGTTACTTCGCATAGCAAATACGCAACGGAGGCAGCAAAGCTAAAAAATTCTTTGGATAAAAGCTCTTGGATTAGTGTACGTATACATATTCAGCAAGATAGAAAGAGACCAAGGGTGAAGAGAGTGTTGACCTACCTCACATAGACGGGTCACCACCTGAGTTATGATGGAAGCTACCGGTTTACCTAATAGAGAAAAACCAGGTAGAATAGAAAAGAACGTCTTTAGCCTGACTGGCATGAGACAAAAGAGATGTACTGTTATGCCTATGAAGAGACTGGTCTGTACTTAGAGAAGTTTGAATACCGTTGGCTTACTAAATACAGACAAACCAGGCAGCTGAAGGAGAGAAAGCAAGGAAGAATTAATATAAATGAAAATATCTAAAGAAAGGTGGCATTTATTAATTATACCTAAGCCTGCGTAGCAGAGACGTGCTCGAGCCAGAGTCCGAGGAGAGAATGATTTTCAAGGGCTGTTACTTGTCTTATATATAATTCGGTTCGTGAGACATCGTTGACTATCGGGTACATATATTTTCCCGAAGTTAGGTTATATGTGCTTACATGTTGATATAGACCTTAACATTTGAACTATTCGTATTATCTTATAGCCTGAATGACTACAATAATATTTTGCATACAATTCTTCATAAATAATATACACACCATTTACATAGCTTTGCTAAATGAAATATTCAAGAAAAAAAAAAGGTTTTTGCATAACGTGCAATACATTCTATGCAATTTATTTTGCGCAGACAATCATGGAGCGTTCTGCTGACTTCCTGAGAGCAGAGGCGGCGTTAGGTGAGCGCGGGGCCTAGGGCAATAATGACCCCGCGGGGCCAAAGTACAAGTAAAAATCGCTGAGCGCCGAAATGTTACATCTAAAGTCGATAAAGCAGTAAGCAACTTCCCCTAAATGCTTCCTCTCACTTCTTCCATTCATTCCTAACCCTAAATTTATTACTAATGAATTTATTACTCTCTTTTTTAATGAACAACGGTTTCTTATGAAAAAAAATCCGACATAATTTATTTAAAGAAAGTACAATATATTTTAAAAACTGCATTGGTAATTAGAAGTGCTTCTTTATTCATTTCCATTTCACATTACATTTCGCGTGGAAACTATACAAACTAGTTTATTTGTACTTTTTTTTACAAATCAACTTTTATATCATTGAGTAAGAAAAATATCAACTCGGAACGCGGGGCCTGGGGCGGTTGCCTCAGTTGCCACCTCCAAACGCCGCCTCTGCCTGAGAGGACATGGTTCAAGGGGGCAGGATGATTGATTGTTTGAATTCTATTTATGGCTTTTAAGCATCTAAGGCTCAGGCCAGGACAAGGGAGGGGAAAGGATTCAGGAAAGTGTCGGCCAGGGTATACGTTAAAGGTGCTATCCCGGCAATTGACTGGTGTGACCTAGGAAAATCTCAGGATAGTCGGCAGCTGAGATCGAACCCACGGCCTACTGAATGCTACGCCAAAGCTACGGTGGCTCGGTGAGGCGGGGGACGTTACAACTGTGTAAGAAACAGTAATATGGCCGATTTTCTTCTGTGACAACATTGTTCGTGTGTGCTATTTACTTGTTCATAAGGATAAGCATAAAAAAAATTCTAATCAGCATTGTTTTAATCGATATACAGGGTGTCCTGGAAATAATGGTGCAAGGTGATTATTTATATCAAACTAAATAAATAATAATAATAATACACAGCCATATTCAATCCACTATTGGATGAGGCCTCTCCCGGAGGGAGGAGGTGCTCTACTGCTCCCACGCTGACCAGACGTGTTGGGATATATATATATATA